>JAULCD010296238.1:0-10017 GCA_032361085.1 Calliostoma canaliculatum | reverse complement strand
TTCTAGTCCTCCATACACGGACTCTCCCATCAACAACATGAAGGAGAAAACGCCTTAATTGGTCCAGAGTATTCTCCTCCATGATCGTAGGTCCCACCTCTGCCTGTGCTGACACCATAACCTACGCTGACGCTTGTGGTGATTTGTGAGCTGTGAACACCTGATGACCCTTCTGGCTCTTAATCCAGCAGCTTTGAGGTAGTTTCTCACATTCTGGTTACTCAAGCGGCGATGAGTTAACCAGGCCTGTTTCAGAAGGGTGCTTGAACCAAAAGGCTGGCTCCTAACATGCCGTAACAGAGCTCTATCCTCCTGGGGCGTGGTAGCTTTTGGTATTCTAGAACGGGAGAGGTCCTTTACATCATTTGTTTGCGCATGCTTCCTCACCAGACGGCTTATTACTGTGTAGTGGAACTGAGTTCTTTTTGCAAGTTCCTTGTAAGAAAATCCTGCCCGATAAAGTCCAATGATCTGCCATTTCAATACCTCGGAAAATCTCCTTCGTCCCATTGTCAATCAGAAGTGCCGAAAAGGGATAATAAAGTCGATACCGATCCTTAAATACACAATGCTTGTGGTTGTTTGCATAAAACTTTGGTGTGTGCAACACATAGGTAGCAAGATTCACGTGCATGTGGCTGCGTTCGTGAGAGAGAATTTCTAATTAGTAACACCTATTTCATCACCAATAAAACACTTTTTGATTTGCCAAAGTGTTTTTAGACACAACAAAAATAATGACCAGAGGAAATATAAAGACGACACCTCACCTCAACCAAAAAGGAAGAAATGTAACCATCCTAAAAAGTACATATTATAGTCCCTCACTATCATTTACTCACATTTTAAAGCGCTGAAAAATATTCTTATGCTAAGGTTTAAAAGGAAAATCAACCTATTTTTTTTCTAAAATCACCTGCTCAAGAAAATATGTCTGTTTTCAACATTATCTATAACAAATAATTATTACATTATATTATCACAGGGTTCCCTCTCGAAAACCTCGAAAAATGAAATAATTTTTGGGGGTCGAGATTTATCAGGCAATTGAGAAATATAATTAAAATCAGGGAAATTCAGGTATTTTGTTCACTTTTGTGGTGAAGGGCCAAATTCACCACTTCTGCAGTTATCAATGTTTACCCAGAGCACATGTTCGAAATATCAATATCATTGCAAAAAACAGTGAAGACCAGAAATTACAGTATTCAGTGCGAGAAAAAAAAGCAGACAAGTTGGAACGAACGTCTGGCATCAGCTTATTGCGGGCCAATCTTAAGTCATGATACCAGTGATTTATTAAGCAAAACTCAATTAAAATAAAATAATAAATACTGACATAGAACTTTATCGAAAATGTTGGCATGAATACCATACATTTTGTACAACAAAATAAAGGAGTTGAAGTAAATGTTTGTTGCCCTAATTAACACCCCAAATACCTTCTTAGTGTTACCAAAATATTTATTCAGAAACAACTGGAGTAAAAGAATGCTTCACATTTAGAAATATATTACATAGTAACGTTTTCTACATCTTATTACTTATTTTTAACATGTTAAAACTTTAAATTTAAGACAGATAAATACATTAAAATATTATTTGGAGCCAAGTGAGTTTATTCTTAAATGACAGCTAGTTTATATCATTGGAGTTTAATTATTATGTATGTGTGTAAGTTACAGCTATTATTGTCAAAATTAAATATCTTCAAACAGGTTTACAAATATTTACTTTAGGTGTTTATGTATGATACTTTATTTTCAAAGTATTAGGACATACTTTTTAAATCAAATTAATGCCAATGAACGTTGAGCGGTACACAAACACGCATATTTGACAAAAAAACCTCTGTATGAGCAGCCATTTATCTTTTAATCATTCACTGGTAGTAAACTGATGTTTTCGATTTGTTTGTTCATCTGAGATTCCTGATTAGCCAAAAATTACACCAGTGAAAGTGCTATTATGCAACCTTGACATTACAATGTCGGCCATTGTAGAATGTTACTTTGGTATGGCGAAAATGAACAGGTTTACGCATTTTACGCGTTTCGTTTAATTTCAAAGTTTACATAAACTTCGGAAGTGTGAACTAAAAAGAACAGATACGATAGTTTTTAAAATGGTGATAAATGATGATCTGTAACTGAATAAACAGTATTTAACTGTGAAGATAGAGCGTTAAATGGTACCGCTGACGTGCTGATAAAGATAAACTTTGAAATTATGTGGGAAGATTAATACAATGTTTGTGGGTGGTTTAGACTGGTTTTAGTTTTGGCTTGTTTGATACTTTGGGATACCTTTAAATGAAGGTTGATTATACATAGTGTGGCTTGTAACTGAACGAGTTGTGTTCATTCCAAACACAGAAGTTGACACCCATGAAGGTCTCATGAATTAGTATCATGCTAAATGTAACATATGTAGTGTTTATCACTGTCTAAATGACACAAACGTGTAATATTGCTATGATTTGATTGGTGTCTAGTATGTTGTTGATTAGAATTGATATTTTTTGAGGATTTTGTTATTGGCTCAAGACCACTAAGTCAATCTGAGAGGGTTAGTATTTAATTTCAGGATATAGCTAACGGGTCTTGAAAGCGTGAATGATTGCTGTTAACTCTGTTATAAAGACAGATTTGTTATTATAGAGTCCATTGCTGTACCAATGAAAGTATGTTTCTGTATGTAACACAAGTCCCCCTGTAGGACCGCATCACACCACACCACCACCTCTGTAATAATAAAACACTGTAGCAGTAGTGAAACAGTATTGCTTATAATCTACAGGACATCACCAAGCGAACACTTACTGAAGCTCTGCAAACACGTAACAATAACCATTAGAAAACAAGATCAAGACTATTACATCACAACCAAATACATAAAGCTATTGAGTAATGAACAATCAAAAGATCATCTTCACATGTAATTACCGTCGTTTATCTCTCCTAACTCTTCCCCAAATATAGGTCTTCTCAACGTGCTGATGAATACAATCCAAGATTTATTTTTTTTTTGCAAGGAAAGTGTATTGTAAACATTGAAAAAATCCACAAATAGACGCTGGTCATTTTGCGAATAAGTGACGTCATCACTGATAAAACGTGGTACATTTTGAACAAATATTTTTTTTAACACATCCACAATTAACACATTTCACCGGATTTGTGCTCACAGTAATTTGTAACATACTTCCGTTTTATATTTTAGGTTATAAGGAATCCAATTTGCCTAGCTATTTGAGAGAAATTTCGGGTACAGTTAAAACAGAACTATACACACGCTGACTTGTTTCATATTTCATGAACGCAGTACGGCTCCATCTGTTGTGTTTGTAGTATATTTCATTGCTGTTTTAAAAAAAATTAGTTTAAGGATTTTAATACATTTTAAAACATAATAAATAATGGTTTTATGTTGCAAATGTTTCTAGTAGTTACTGTTTGATGTATTGTGCCAATGTGGTAACATTTGCAAACATAAACAACTTTTTGTTGATTAAACGATAAAAAAAAACATAAGTGCACAAGTGAAATTTTATTAAAAAACGCAAGAAAACAAACGTTGGCAACAGTTTTATGGGGAATAATTTTACTAAAACTACACGTTTAAAAGCAGCAAATAACAAGGAAATGGACAAACATTATATTACATCATTTGAGTTTCAGACACACCACAGCTTCACCACAGGGTCACCATGGTCCAGGGGCATATTTGCTGTATACTTTTCATCACTGTACTGGTTGCGGTAATATCACAAGTGAACTGTGAGTGTTTCCAGCCTATGGGGATTAAGATGTGCAGAGCCAAGTGTCTTGACTTTAAAGGATGCGACCGGTACTTCTATTCTCCTTCCACTCTGCAGTGCTGCATAGATCACACGCGTAGTGAATCATTCTCCAACAGTGAACACATGATGAAGTTCACCCTGTCTCAGGTGAGGATCGTGTTTAGGGTATACTTAACACATATCATTGTTGTAAGATAATATGTTAAACTAATACAAAGTTGTCTAGTTATGCTAACAAAACACATCTGATTAAGTGAGTAAAATATTGTTTTGTGCCTCTTTAGCAATTAACAACCAATAGCGGCGAGACCGTTTAAGTATTTAGAAAGTTAGTTGGTAATAGGATTTTGGAGATTTATATTTCGTAGTTTAAACTACAAATGTGTTGAAGTTTGAATTTAAAGTTTATCAATTTATAAAATTAATAGTTCTACGGACACTTTTTTTTAAAAAATGTGTGAAAATTATATCTTGTTATATCTTTCTCAAGAAAAACTAAAATTGTTACCCCACTAATGTAGCTAAAAAGATTATTTAAATTCTGCGATGTAAAACTAAGATCTCTAATTTGGCCAGTGTCCCAACATTCCAGAAGAATGTGTCTGATTGTAAGTGAACATTGACAAAGACATTGGGGGATCTTCGCCTTTTAAAGGAAACAATGAGTATAATGTTAGTGACCAATACTACAACGACAGCAGCTTCATGACGGGGAACTTATGAAGGAGCATGATAACCAAGAGCCAACTGGATTTGTTATGTTGGTCCCAGCGGGATTTACGAGGCTGCTTAATGCAGTGAGTGAGTTAAATAGAGTTTTACATGGCTTTCAGCAATATTTCAGCTATATCGCCATGTAGTGTGCAAGAGGCACACCGATGGAGTAAGCAGATGAGAAAAAGTAGTCAACGTGTCCAAGTAGTCAATTTATTCAAGTAACCAATGTGTTCAAGTAGCCAACGTGTTTAAGTAGTCAATGTATTCAAGTAGTCAACGTGTTTAAGTAGTCAATGTATTCAAGTAGTCAACGTGTTAAAGTAGTCAATGTATTCAAGTAGCCAACGTGTTTAAGTAGTCAATGTATTCAAGTAGTCAACGTGTTAAAGTAGTCAATGTATTCAAGTAGTCAACGTGTTTAAGTAGTCAATGTATCCAAGTAGTCAACGTGTTAAAGTAGTCAATGTATTCAAGTAGTCAACGTGTTTAAGTAGTCAATGTATTCAAGTAGTCAACGTGTTTAAGTAGTCAATGTATTCAAGTAGTCAATGTGTCCAAATGGTAAATGTGTTTCCGTAATTAATATGTTCAACAAGTCAATGTGTTCAAGTTATCTACGTGCCCAAGTAGTCAATGTGTTCCAGTTGTCAATATGTTCAAGTATTAAATGTGTAAAATTTGATTAATGTGTCTAAAGAGTCAATGCGTTCAAGTAGTCATTGCTTTTTGTACCAAATGTGTTTACGTAGTCAACTAGTTCATAAAATCAATGTGTTCAAGCAGTCAATATTTTTATATACTCAATATGTTCATGTTGTCAATGTGTTCTCGTAATCAATGTTTTAAAGTTGTCAGTATATCCAAGTAGTCAATTTGTTATTGTGTTCAAGTAGTCAATGTGTTCAGCAAGTGAATGTGTCAAAGCAGTCAACATGTTACGCCTGATCGACTGACTGACTTGTTATGTATTGAACGAGAATGACAAGCTGGCCTTCATGTCCAAGTGATAAATGTGTCCAAGTAATAAATGTGTCCAATAGGTCAATGCATTCAAGTAGTTAATGTGTTCAACAAGTCAGTGTATTCAAGTAGTGATCGATTTGTCAATGTGTTCAAGTAGTTAATGTGGTCAAGTTCTCAATGTGTTCAAGTAGTCAATATGTTCGCCTGCTTGACTGACTGACTTGTATGTTATATGTTGAAAGAGAATGACGAACTGGCCTTCATGGTCGTACAGAAGTGACGTGTAATGCAGCTGCTAGTTATGATGAATTTATTTTCAGGGTGACTTGCGGAGTCAACCAAAGAGCTGTGCTGAACTTCAGAATGCCAGAACTATCTTGACACGACGGAAGAAGACGGTCTGCGTTTCAGGTTTATTGTGCACACATACACATACGCACGCATGCACAAACACATACACACATGCAGACACATGCACGATAATCACATGTACAAACACACACACACACACACACAACCCACCCCCCCCCCCACACACACACACACACACACGTGTGCGTACAGACATCAACACAAAATACATACATATGCACAACATATAAACACCCGTGCACCAACACACACAAATATGTGCAACCACCTACACATGCACAAATACATACATATCTATAAACACTTACACATACACAAACACACACAGATATATACAAACACAAGCACATAACATACACAAACACATAAACGTTCACATTCACATACTGATGTACACATGAAATAGATACTCCAGCATGCACAGACATATGAACATATATTCTAAACACCAACATAAACACACATACATACACACAGACAGACAGACAGACAGACACACGCACATGCACCATGTCGATGTTTTCCTGACTAGGGGGTCATCTTCAAGGCTCTCTCCCCCATGCTTAAATTCAATGACTCACCATTTGATCGTATCAGATGAAGGGAAAGACTTCCCATAAACTGCTGAAAGCCTTTATTCAATTTGCTTCGCCGAGTTTCCTTCCAGAACTAAAAACTAAGTGACTGCTCTATACTTTTTTTATTCATTTTTACTGCTGTAAGGGGTGAGGGGTCTTATCATTCGATACGAGCTGTTCAATAACTTCTAAGAGTAGGATGCCAAAACGTATTTTTAACTTAAGATACACCATAAGGTTCAATGTCGTACCATCGGTTGTGGAACCTGGGTTTGAAAAATGCCCAAGGCTCAAAACTTTTTGACATCCCTCCGTACATACATACATAATTACGTACGCACGCACGCACGCACACACGCACACACACACAAACACACAAACACACAAACATACACACACACAAACACACAAACACACACACACAAACACACACACACATACACATACACATACACACAAACACACATACACACACACACAAACACACACACACACACACAAACACACACACACATACACACACACATACACACATACACACACATACACACACACAAACACACACACACACACACACATACACACACACACACACACACACACACACACATACACACACACACACACACCAGCACCAAGATGAATCATAGAACAATGGAGGTTAACAAAACCAGAAGTATTATATTTAAATCTGTTGAAAAGAAACTTGCTTATACACTTCACATTTCTTTACTTACAATTTGCAACGTTTCGGGATAGCTTTTTATTTAATTAACACTCGACCTTACATTTCAGAAAATGCAATGAAGACAAAGAGCATGACCAACCGTATACCCATCGGTAACCGCATACTCATTATAACGTCACATGATTTTTATCAATTTAGTTGGAAATCAAAGCAATTAATTCCTTATCGCTTTTTGCCAAAACATATTAAGATCAATGCAATAGCCTACAACTCAAAATTTAAACTGATCTATTATTCATATGCAAGCAGGACTCAAAGAGGAATCATGTCAATCAGCATTGACAAGAAAATAAACCCCGCGGTGTGAGTTCAATGGCCGTGCGGCTCATGGCAGTGTTAAGAAATGACAATTTTTTGGTTGTTGCAACGTTTAATAATATGCTTCTTAAACTTACAAGGAACTTCACTATCCTGATTGCACAAATACAACGACAGTTTGAGAGTATTACGGTTATTCAGGACACGCAGACAATTTATGCATGTTACGGACAATTAATTTATTTTGCCATAAAAAATGAAAAACGTCTTCAACTTCTCATGAAGACAAACGGAGCTAAACAATTGTCCTTGACACCAGATGGCAAGAAGCTGCTCTTCAACACAGTTGATAGCCTGATGCAGTTGGATCTTCTCACCAATGTCCGCAGCACGATCATGCAAGTTGGCACGTCACTGCGATTTATGGTGGGCCAGTTTGTCATCCAGACTAACCAAATAGGCACAATCATAGACGGACATTATCGTGTTGTGAAGAAGTTTAGCCCTTTTGTAATTGAGGCTGCTTGTCGAATAGACTAAACAAATCACTAGAAAAAAAAGAAACATAAATTATTCTGCGGATTGTTTAGGTTTGATGGGATCTCATCAAACTATTTGGAATCTGCTGACAAACTTCTATACATTTATCACAGTGAGTGGATAGTAAAACCTGCTTGAAAACTTTAAGTGAATAGAATAGAATGTCATTCCTTCAATTAAGCGCATCACAACCGATGATGAAACGTTTTGTTGTGGACACAAATACTTAGGTTTTATTGAAAGTAGTATTGTGCTTGTGTTACTGTTTAACATATATTTGATAAACAAGTCACAAGTATTATATTTCAACTGGGTGAAGATGATTGTTACTTAGTTTGGGGTGTTACATCAATGGTGTGAAACATACACTAGAAACGATATACATACATTATTCAGCAGATTTCCACTGGTTAGGTGAGATTTTGTCATGAAAATCTTATTAAACCAATGGAAATTCAATGAATAATTTGTTTACATTGTTTCCAGTGACATCCATGCCGTGAAGTAGATCCTGTGTGAAAATGTGTTTTTGTTTGTCATATTGATTGAATTATATGTTATAATAAAATTACCTCAAAAATAGTAGGAAGTGAATGAACGTAAAATTCATTTATCATCCCAAACTGGCTCCCACAGGATCTAGTGCTTGTGTGAGATCAAACAATATATTTTAGGTGATAACGCTACAATGACATGACATCATTTGTGACGATATCTACGGCATGGCATGATACCTATTGTTCCATCATTGTGACGTCACAATGAGTATGCAGCAACATTGTTCTAGCTCATGGCAGCAAAGACAAAAATGTAACTAAACATTTAAAAAATGATTGATTAATGTCATCAGTTTGATTTTTTGTGAAAAATAGAATATCATTCTTGTTTCTCCTGATATCAAATAGATATCGGCAAGTCTCGGAGTTTTAAACTTTTATCAACTCGTGTTGATATATTTGATATGAGAAGACACTCGGGTCAGACCAAAGAAAATGGCAACGGGCCTGAACAACATCTGTTACGATGACATCAGAAGATCAAAATGGAGTAGGGGGTCAAACAAACAAATCACAAAGTCAATATCACAGTAAATCATAGTAGTACATCAGCGATGCATGGAGTCCACCAAATGGGCATGGAAGGCCTAGATAATAGCTGCCATATCCTTCTCAAATCCTGTGCCAAGTCACGGCCGTTATCTGGAGGATGTGGGAGACGACGCAGATGGCACTCCATTCATCCCACCCAGGCTCTATTGGGGAGATATCTAGAGACATTGCAGGCTATGGCAGTAACATGGCAACGGTATGGTGAAGAAAATCCATTGCGACCCTAGCCGCGTAAGGACGAGCATTGTCATTTTGGGGCCATGACGTTGCAGGAAAGGAATGACCACAAGTCTAATCCTCGATTCATCTGTAAGGACAACATTTCCCCAACACATTCAAGGTTGGCGAACATGATTTCGACACAGCATCTCAGACGGTTGACTCGATGATGTGTCAGGGTGGAACTTAGAGCAGGTCATCGTGGTCGAATTCCTGACAGAGTTGGGACACAGTCATAGAATTGTCTGGGACGTCATTACTGCCCTTTGGAACCTGTGTCGGAGATGGGTACCTCGAATCCATCTGTCTTGGCGTCATTACTCGGGGACGTCCTGAACGTGGTTGATTGGCAACGTCATTTGTGTTAAAAAAATGCCTGACCAATGTCAAAATCGTGTTACGATGGCGTTGGAAATGTGTTGCCACCGGCTGTCACTTCTTTGCTTGGATCATTCCAAAGGCTTCATGACGTTGTGCAGCTGTTAATCTTGGCATGATTTGCTTGTAATATGCTTGTGTCTTTGCCTGAGAAGTTTCGAATTGTTAAATGACTACAGATCATGCTTTCCGAGGTGACAGCAAGTTTTAAGTTGCACAGCTGCACAGTTGCACAGGATACACATGCAGTAACACATTGCGCATGCAAAAGCCTCCATCAATGACGTCATATTGACGTGCATGAGCGTTTTAATGTCTCCAATAATTGCTGTG
>JAULCD010296237.1:0-15911 GCA_032361085.1 Calliostoma canaliculatum | reverse complement strand
CCCCCCCACAAGTTTTTTTACACAAATTACTAGATAATATGTTTTCAACAGCAGGTGCACATACACTTTTAACCATATTATTACAGGACAGGTTTTCAACAGCAGAATAGCATTTCTTATTAGAAAACCCAATCCTTAAAACGCTATGTATAACATTTGCCTGGGATAGTGTCAAAATAGAAATATGCTGTTGAAAGGTTTAAAAAAAAGTTCAAGCTATTTTTTACATTTTAGAAAGCGAGTAATAAATAGAATAGAAAACTCGCTCTCGTGTCATACCATTTTTATGAAACTCGTGATATAAAGTTAAAAAAATTAAAGTTAATCGTCTTGATTTTTTACAGACTTCCTGTAAGACAAAAGGGGATCTATTTGAAGTATTTTGCATATTACATACTTAATATTTTTCAGTGCAAATTGAGAATGCTAAGGTTAAACTTATCTGTTCCAGTACCTCTATTTTACTTTTCAAGCTGTTGAAAAGTTACCATGTGATAATTTGTTTTAAAGAGCTCCAATCGTTTAATAGGCAGTTCCCTTTAAAACCAAACGATTATAACAATTTAGAAAAATCAAAACATTAAATATTTTTTCGAAGGCGTTTTTTTCTAAAGTTTTATAGTCAAGTAGGTGTTCCTTTCAGTCAAAACGAGCCCCATCCTATAATTCAGGGAGTTCCTGTAAAACAAAATTCTGTGAAGTCCTACATAAATCATTAAAAGGATTAATTCCGTGCCAAGAGTTTACTTTCTTTCTTTAGTTAACCATACCTTTTGCAATTTCCAACTTACTGATTTTAATAGTCATAATAAATTTAAAGTTGACTCGAGTTTATCTCTAATGCATATGAAAAATTTGTATTGTTACCTGTGTGTATATAAGTTTACGCTTGAAGTGCTGAGTTGATTTAAAACCGTGACTACCTGTGCTGTTTGAAACTTATCCTGTGATAATTTGTTTAAAAGAGCTCCTAAAGGAGCTCTTTTAAACAAATTATTACAGGATAGTTCTCAACAGCTGATTCAGATTGGAATGTAGACATTGAAACAGACAGATTTGAAGTTTGGCACTATATGGGTTAAAACCAAAGATGCTAAACGTGGTCACGCGGGCGAGACGGTTACTCCATACACATGTACTTACTATTGATATAACCGATGGATATACCCTTGAACTGGAATGTCAAGTTCAGGTCGTTGAGTACTTACAAAATATAGCAGCTGTATATCTGTAGTTTTTGACATTATAGCAACAAATCTTGTATGAGCAAACACACACGTGTGTAAAGCTTTGTAAGTTTGTTTAATACAGTTGATCTTCTCACTCACGAACCCGCACGAGCATTGAAGCATTTGTTATTATTCTTCTCATTAATATGTATTCAGGTCAAGACCAGAATACGTATTTGAAATTCTTACGCAATCACGTGTATTAAATCAAAACCCGAATTGGCCCCGATCGCTTCATGGAAAGACACTATTCACTATAACACCAGGTTAAATGTCGAAAGTGGCGTTAATCGGTCTCAAAGGCCAGTTTTCGAAGAACAGACACCGATCTATTTTACTTACCCAGTTCTCAAGGTCGCAGAAGCGAGCGAATGGATGTGCGCGGCGGTTTTATCACATGTCAAACCTAGCCGACACGTGACTTGGACTCGCGGCTATAAGACTGTAAGTGTATTGCGAATGACAATTCGAGACGAGTGTGTGGGTTTAGCTAGAAGACGGGAATGACCTTCTGCAATGGATCTGTGTAAAGTTCTGTGAGTATGGCAAAAAATACACACGTGTCTCAGTAGATACAGCGAATTTACTCTTTATTTGGTATGATCCAACAAGTGTTGGTCTGCGAGCCTTATTCCTTATCAGTTCCACTTGTCACCACTATTTCTCGCCAACACCTGAATAGGAATTAAACTATATTGCATTATCCTCAATATCAGTACAAGATTCTTTCTGTATTCACACTGGTGGGACAGTTGGTAGTTAGAATTGAAACTATTTGTAGATTATTTTTTAATTTATATATATTTATACATATAAAAAAAAAGTTAAAATAAAAATCGGACAACAAGGTATATTTCAAATGTCATGAAACATGGTCAGTTATTTATCACATTTTATTAAATATATATTCGTAAAATATTGCAAATATATAGTTTGTATCAACCATAGTTTACTCTTTTTAAACATAACCAAGACACGTGACGTAAAGCAGACGACTCGCGTGTTGATAATGTCGCCATTGACGTCAACATACCAGGTCTTTTTCTCCATAGTGTTCAATCTCGATTTGTTTGCATATAAAAATCAACGATTCTTTGCTATATTCAATTCTATTGCCGTGGAAACATACCAAACCGAGCATTTCAGTTATTTCACTTTCCGTCAATTGTTTTTAATTTGTGCAGTGGATATGATTTAATAACAACCAAATAGAACATTAAACACTATGACATGCATAGGCTGCAGCATAGATTTAAAAGTATGTTTAATACGATTTATTATTCTGATTTAAAGCGAGCAAATGTAGCCCATATAACGCAAGGGTATGCATAGACTTAGTCGTCAATATTCAGGCAGGCAGACTTGTAAATAGCCGTTTCAAGGAAGGAGGGCTATTTTTAGGTCATTGTCAAGGGCACTGAAATATATGTTAGAACGCTCACGTGTTCGTCTGCTTTGGTACTCCCGCCCTGGCGAATTTAGTGTCTGGACAAGGAACTTGAACTTTTGGAGGAGGGCTGCGATTTCTCGGGAATGTAAGGTTACTATAATTTATTCAACAAAAGTTCTGGATTCATGTATGACCGATGACAATCGCTAAATTATTAGGTATGTCACGATCAGATTAAATAAACGAATGTGTGAATGGACCAGCTTATGCAAATGCATACTTGAAGATATGTGTCAGAAAAAATGCACTAGGCCCCGCTTCTCAAAATGATTTTAAGGCTAGGTTGATTTTTTTAAAACAATGTCTTGTGGTGTTTCTTACGTAGCGCAGAGATCGATTTGGAACAGGTGCCGAAAACCGGTGCCATTCGGCACCGGTTCCAAAGCGATTTCTGCGCTACGACAGTCGTAAGTCAATGTTGTATTTTAGCAATTACGATCAACTTCGCCTAATATTGCTTTGAGGAACAGGGCCCTGGACTAATTAAGGTACTGTCCAATGCTTAGATTTGTGTAAACTGTTTTTTAACGTCTATGTTCAAATTACAAACATGCACAAATTACTGTAAACCTCGCAAAGACTAATAATACATTTATTTCTAAAATATCAAAACCGTTGTAAACTTTACACTTTTCAAAGAATGGTTTTGGTATTTGTAAACGGAGGCCATTGTGAAGATTCTGTGCACTTACCAAAAACAAATTCAACACATAAAAGAATTTGTTTGTCTGAAAGTACAAATTTTTAGTTTTGACATTTTAAAACTAAACCCATTTTCCGAGTTTTGTCATAAATGTCTACCTGGCAAACAGAAATCAGCTTTTCTTTGAAATACACTTTAAAAAGTCGCATACATTTTTCACTTGTCATGAAAAGTATTTAGATTACATAATTATGAATATATCTGACATGACAAGCAGAACATTTATATTTTATGTCTTTTCCTCATGTGTTTGAGTTATGTTTATTTCTTTTTACCTAATTTTTTGTTTAATTCTTCTAAAACTGAATTTAGACTTGAAACTGACCACCTATTTGCAGTTAAAATCCTACTCACTCGTTTATTTTTTTTTAAAAAGCTCCTTTCGAGAATTAAAAAAAAAGTGAATAGGATAGTTTTTTTAGCCACCTTTTAGGCTGGTATTTGGACACACAAAACCCAACAAATGTGTCATAAGTTCTTTAACCTGTGCGGTGCTAAGCTCAAATTTGTCTGTTTCAATGTCCAAATTACAATATAAATAGGCTGTTGAAAACCTATCCTGTGATAAGTTGTTTAAAAGAGCTCCTGTTGGAGCTCTTTTAAACAAATTACCACAGGATAGGTTTTTAAAAGTTTAAGGTAATCAAAGTTTTAGGTCCTACCTAAATCAGTTTAGCACTCAAAGGGTTAAATATCATGTAAAAGTTACGACAAAATTAGAATACATCTTTCCGTGATTTAGGGTCGGTAGTTTTGAAATTTTGTTTTTATTGAATTTTTCTTTTCGTAAATCAAATTTTGATAAATAATTAATGGTTTTCAGCAGTAGTAGATGATATAATTTAAGTTTTTGTCTTCATGACAATTACAAAATTAGGGTCGGCACCTGTTTTCTAGGCAGGGTCTGGTAATCATAACCACATTTTCTTCTGTTTTTTTTGGTCTAATTTGCTAAAAGTTAACTATTAGAGTGCTGAACTATGTTTGTCAGACTTCAAACTGAACAACATATGTTTAAATGAACTCTTACTTAAAACTGTCAACACGTTGTGCTTTAAAAAGTAATAAATCAATATTAACATAAAAGACGTGCTTCTTGATAATGCTGTTTGCGGTTCCAATTTATATTAATAATAAGTACATTGTATTATTTGAAGCTATGGTATATTGAAGTTTATTTCATACCATAGCACGTTTAAGAATGTTATTTCATACAAAGAAAATTGATTTATCTGACTCTATTTTTAAACATTAATATCACCCTTTATTTATTAAAATAACCATGTTTATCAAATAAAATCAGAAGTGAAAACAATGTTTGTTGTATTTTACTAGATTTCACTCGCATGCATGCACTATTGTTTAATTATTTTAAACCTTTCAAGTGCTAAAAAGGAATTGGTAAAATTTTAAACTGTGACAACCTTGTGCTGTTAAATCCTATCCTGTAGTAATGTGTTTAAAAGAGTTCCTGTAGGAGCTTTTTTAAACACATTACCACAGGATAAGTTTTTAACAGCCTTTAGATTGGAAATTGGGCATTGTAATGGACAAATGTTTGACTTAGCTCTATCGGTTAAAACAGTGCTCGTTTTAACAAAGCTGGGAAGTACCTTTTTTTGTAATGAACGTCAAGTTTTCGCTCGTCATACTCAACATACACAGGGGTATGAAGTTACTATGCCCAACTTATCCAACTCGGGAAATTTTAAACACTGACAAGTTCATTTTTACGCGCTGGTCATCCGCGGACAAGTATAGAATATTTCTACACACCTAATAAACCTAGATTATCAAAGTCACCAACTATACGTTCAAGCTGTCACTTCAACTTGTCCTTTTTTATCACCGATGCACATTCTGACAGTTGAAAGTTTCAACAGGTGGTCAAGGTTACGAAGAGTATACAAAGTTTACTACATAATCCCTGCGTGACTTTGAACCATGTTTGTCTGGTAACAGGCGTGTATTAAACAATGTCAGCTATCCAAGAGGATAGCATGGCCGGGCTTGAGCTGCAGCAGCAACATGGAACGCAGAGTGTAGCATATTAACAACGTCCCGCCCCACGAATGTTGACAAAAGGTGAACGATGCCGAGCCAAGGTCACTTCAGTGTTGTTCCTTTCCAGTTTCCCTCTTGTATGTCAATAATTCACCCTGGTTGTGTGGCGCTATGTTTAGAAGCGAGGGATTTCGAGGTCTTGGCTATTGTTTACAGTTCTTCTAGTGACTTGGCCCATATAGCGGTTGGAACAAAATGGCTTTTTGTTCGTATTTGCTCTTAAGGTGCTGAATAAACGATTTCCCTTCCGCCACCTCCCCAGGAAGCGGGGCTGGCCATGACGAGGTTTAGGTAGTCTTGGACTTGTGGGCCGTTTGTGTCAGTGCTAGGTGAACTCTCCTGTGGATAACGTCTTTCCTTCATGTGATCATTGTCTACCTCGAGATTACGTATACTCACAGTTAATACACAGGGGTAGGTGCTTGCATTTTAAAAACAATATCATTTACATTATATTGTTTTAGGAAAAAAAGTAAATGTTGTGGTTCTTATTACATCTCTTCAAAATTTAGGGTAGGTATGTAGGTAAAGTTGTTGCTGTTGTATTGAAATATTTTTTTCCTCAAATCAAATTTTGATAAATGAAAATTGGTTTTCAGCAGTAGTAAATGATATAATCTAAGGGTTTTTTTCATTGATGATGAAAAAAAGTTTGGGTCAGCACCTATTTTCTGAGCTAGGTCGAGTAATCGGAAACCACAACAATATTTTTATTTGGCCTTAACAACTTTTAAACTGCAGAGTTGTGACATTTTGGTTTAGATTCTTACACTCTTATGAAGCAATTTGTCACTCACTTGATGACCAGGTTAGAATCTATTCTGAATAATCGCTGCTCAGCAATAAAGAAAAGTTGTTATTCATATATTTATACACAACTTCTAATTGAAACTTTAACAACATGTATTAAGTTGTATATTTTCTTTATTCTTAATTTATGTTTTTGTTGCAAATTTCCTTGTTAGTCTTGATTTCTGCTATGGTTATTGAATTTTGCTTTATTTACTGTAATGTGGAGTAATGTTTTGAACTTATTTTTCTACAGTTTAGATATTTACAGACCTTTTTTTACATCCAACTAAAGCTTGTTTTACTGAAGTGATTTTATACAATTTGTGACTTGGACTTTAATGAATGCACAAATTTGTTAAATCTTTTTGTAATTGTTATGTACCTAGTTGTATCTATAAAGTCTCAAAAGAGGCTATTGAAAACCTATCCTGTGGTAATTGGTTTAAAAGAGCTCCTGTCTTTTAAACCAATTACCACAGTATAGATTTTCAATAGTGAAAGTTTATTATTTGCAAGTTCTTAAAGGAGCTCTTTTAAACCAATTACCACAGTATAGATTTTCAACAGTGAAAGTTTATTATTTGCAAGTTCTTGCCCCAATTCAAGATGAGGATAAAGCTATATGAGAGTGAATTATACGTATATCACTGGCAATAATTACCTTTTCCTGTTTCTTTATTTAAAAAAAATAAGAATTGATATTTGAGCATTCAAAGCCAAAACTACTTAAAAAATAATAGCTGTACATGTTATTTCCTGTAAATTACCTGTAAATTATCATGTTCTGGTAAATTACAATGTTTATCTCGTCGAGAAAAATTAGTTTATATTTCTCAAGCAACATAACAAGTTTCTTCAGCATGTTTTTTAATAAATGGCAATTGATAGGAACTGACATTTTTTTAGAAATTACTTTAATTTGTTTTCAGGATACTTTGAAAATGAGATAGATACAGAATCACACGAACGTGGTCTGTTGTCATGGCAATGTTTAGGTTTCTAAGGAAACATCATCAAACCACTCTGGTATTGATCACAAGTGAAATAAATTGGACATTCGTCAGTTGTGACTGATAACATTGTTTATGTACACTGACAAACGCCTTTTATTTCAGCTTATCCATGGCATTTATTATTGGTCTTTGTAATGATTCTTGTCGCAGTGTTCCATTTAAATATTAGGCCAAATTAAAAAAAAATTGTGGTTCTGATTACCCGACCTTGCCTACAACAGGTGCCGACCCTAACTTTTTTTATTATCATGACAAAAAATAGCATATCATCTACTGCAGATGAAAACCTATTTTATCTTATTAATCCCTAAAGTGCTTAACAAAACTTTTGCTCATTTTAGTTTTCAAATTCCAACTAATACAGGCTGTTGAAAACTTATCCTGTGGTTATTTGTTTAAAAGAGTTCCTTTAAACGAATTATCACAGGATAGGTTTTCAACAGCACAAGGTGGTCACAGATTTAAGATTGGTTGAAATCTACTCAGCATTTTAAGGGTTATAGTTTGATGTTTGATATTTCAATAAAAAAAATAAAATTCCTGACCAACCTACCCTAAATTTTAAAGACATTTAAAAATTGCTTTATTTTTAGTATAGTTTTAAATTTTTGTTATTCATTTATGCCACAAACAGTTATATTTAAGCTCCCAAGGCACTGAACAAAACTTAACTTTATTATTTTCTATGGAAGAACTATAAGTTTAGTTATTATTGTTTTACATAGATGCAGACCTTGATCATACTTATTTTCTTAATTTTTTTATTTTTTATATTTTAAATTGTTTAAGAAAACCAGAAGTAGTTTGTAATAATGAAACTCTTTGCCATTTAGACAGTGACAAAACACAGCGTATGCTATATTTGGGATTACACAGAAAGGGGTGAAGCATCCCTTTCACAGATAGTATAATCATAAATATAATATGTTGATGTTTATTAAACAATATATTTGACAGCCAATTTTTTTTTCAATTGAGATCTTAATGAGAAGAAATGAGGAATTGTAGATAAAGAGAGGGAAGAAAACTTGAATGGCTACTAAATTTATTTTTTTATGTTTAAGATAAACAATTAAAAGTTGAGCTGTAATTGTGGTAGATATGACCCACTTACGATTAAATAAAGTCAAGGAAAGGTTAGGTAAGACAGTATTGTTAATTACAAGAAAATGTACTTTTTGAAGTACAATTGTAATAATTAGTGATTAAAGAAAACATTAGGTTGTGATACCCAACAGTGTGGGAGTGCAGGAAGCTTCGAGAAATTGCATTAAACTGGCGCGATGACCATGGCATGTGCAACTTCACCTGTATGTGTTACTAAACACATGTGTATAGCAACGAGGGGGCGTGTCATCTAAACTCACTCAATTACTCAATCACAGGGACGCAGATGTGTGTAGATGTTTTCTCATTATTGTAAGTTTTTATAAAGAGCTCACATTGGTGAAAGCACTCTTAGACTTTTATCGAATAATGGTAACAAACACATCAAGCTGAACTCATTTTAGTTGGACTTGAGACTTACCACGTAGTGCTGTTGAAATCTATCCTGGGGTAATGTATTTGAATAAGCTGTTGAAAACTTATTCTGTGGTAATTTGTTTAAATAAGCTGTTGAAACTTATTCCGTGGTAATTTGTTTAAATAAGCTATTGAAACTTATTCCGTGGTAATTTGTTTAAAAGAGCTCCTAGTTGTAAAAAGGGATTTTAAGAGTGAAATTGAATTTTATTTTTTGTTTCCAGATGACAGCCTTTGTATCCACAAGATATCATCTCCCAATGGAGCCCACAGTCTGTGACAAGTCCGTGTATCAAGCATCAAGCATGTTCCGAGACTTCAAGCTCAAGAGGAAACGCGTTCAGGACATTTTCGGAAGTGACACCGACTCTGGCTCGTTTTGCATGAAACTTGGCGACACGAGTGACTGCGACCGCAGAAGTGACATCAGCAGCGAAAGTATAGACAGTGCGTACATATCTGACCGAGCAAGCGACATCAGCGACAGACGAAGCGTTGATGAACCCCCTCCCAAAACTACCCGACTATCTGACAATGATGGTGCCAGAAAATTTGAACATTTTACACAACAGATTCAAAATTCCGAACCCGTAGGTACAAATAAGAACATACCGATGGGGACCTATTTTGGGTTTCCGCCTGCCTATATGAACATGCTCCAGAGCCACGGTGTGTCTCAGGTGCCAAGCTTCGCACCCGCCACTGGGATGAGATTCATTCCGGTGATGGGTGCGATGCCGGGGATGGTGCCAGGGATGCTTCCAAATATGGCTACTCCTATGTTTGTTGCAGCACCTCCTTCAGGATTCATGTTTTCTCACAACGGAACAGTGATGGACAAGAATATGCCGATATTCAGCTTCAACAACAACAACAATGAAATGAACATGACAGTGCCTTCTATGGCCGACCATAGCCCTATGGCTAAAGTGGACAACTCGCATGCCATGAAAGCTGACAAAAAAGTTGCCGGGAATGAAAAGTTTTGCAAGGAACAAGACTTCATTGCTCATTATACAAATGGCAAGTTTGTGTACAGTGGTCAGCTGAGTGAGGAGGATATTCGGCCGCACGACCGGTCTGCAGATCCAGAACACAAAGACTATGATTCTGAAACTGAAGAACAGATGACATGTGCTATCTGCAACGATCGGGCAACTGGGCTTCACTATGGGATAATCACATGCGAAGGGTAGGCATAATTTCCTTTGTGTTTTGTCCCATGAAGCCCCATTCCCCAAAGCGATCTTAGGCTAAGTTGATCATATGTTGTTTGAAACAATGACCTCATGGAGTTGATTCTTATCATTGGCTTACAACTGTCGTAGCGCAGAGATTGATGTGAAACCGGTGCCATTTGCAATGGTTCTAAATCGATGTCTGTGCTTCGACGGTCATAAGCCAATGTTCTTACTATCAACTTAGCCTAAGCTCGATTTGAAAAAGGGGGGCTTCATGACTGAAATATTTATAGAGCCTTGTGGACAGTCTAGATAAATAATCAAATCTCGTTGCTACTGTATGAATTCAGTCTTTAGAAAAGGAAATAGGACCAAAAAAATGGAAATTGAAAAAAAATATATTTCATAGACTCAAATTTGGTCTAGGGTTTATGTTGCCTGTCAAATACGGTAAAAATGTATCTGTCGAAAAGAAAAGCAAAGTGAATTATAAATTTTATCTAAGTAACAGTAGACAGATTTAGAAATTTATTTTTGTCAGCCATTCCTTACTTTTAAATAACGGATAAGAGACCTCCCACATGTCACTAACATTGGAGTCGACATAAGGCTTAGAGCTATTTTTACTGTTTTAAAATTCTAAGAAGAAATATAAAGATAAAATCCAGATTAAAAAGTAAGGGGTGTGGAGTTACTTCGCCCAACTCATCCGACTGGGGGAAATTTTAAACAGGGACAAGTTCATTTATGTGAACTAGTTATCTGCGCACAGGTAGAGAACCCTTAAAGTTCTAAACATAACACCTGTCAATTTTAATTAAAAAAATCCAATCTAAATTGGCTGTTGAAAAGCTTTCCTGTAATCGTTTGTGTAAAAAAGCTCTTACAGGAGCTCTTTTACACAAATTATTACAGGAAAGTTTTTCAACTGCACAAGGTGGGAACAGTTTTTAGTTTTACTCATCCAGTTCAGCACTGTAAAGATTCAGCACTGTTTTGGTTGAAACAAAAAATAAAAAAAGTTATCATGAACAATCATAAGCTATCCAAGAACTGATAAATTTTTTGAACAAGTAAAGTTTAGCTGCGGACAAGTAGATTTTGTCTATTTACTTAGGCCAAACCCCCAAAATGTTGTGGTTCCGATTACATGTCTTTAAAATTGAGGGTAGGTTGGTCGGGATTTAAAAAAAAAAAATTGAAATATTTTTGTTCCTGATATCAAACTTTAACCCCCGTAGGAGCTCTTTTAAACAAACTACCACAGAATAGGTTTTCAGCAGCCTGTTTTGGTGGGAATTTGAAAACTACAATGATCAAATATTGTGCTCAGCACTTTAAGATTGTATGTTATGCAAAGCCTAGAAAAGTGGTTTGTCTACATCATTACTATTGCAATTAAAAACAGGAGCATACATTGTCACAGTATTAAATTTATTTATCTTTAAAAATACCGGTCTCAATATTTATATTAGTATAATTTGTCAAAAGTTAAATGTCAAAGTTATAGAATTTAATAACAACCCCAAAACTTTTTTTTTCTTTCTTTCACCTTTGCAAATTCCTGTTTGCAAATTTTAAACTTTTTGTCAACATTTAGTTAACGTAAAATTGAAATTTGCTGTCTCTTGTAGGGGAGATAATTCCTTTCTTTGTATGAGCTTCAAAGGCTTTGCAGGAAAGCATCACGAAAACTTGGTGAAGGTCGTCCGTTGCTGTTTATATTTATTTTGCCTCGACATTGCTGACATAGGGAGGGGCGAAATCATTCAAACAGTAAAACTCCTGCCCTGAAATATTACCTGTTAAGCCCAGGTTGAAAGGGAAGGTGATTAGTAAGACAACATTACTGATGTTAAAATAGTACTTCAGGAAATGGTTTTCAGGAAGTGTTTCCTTTGAGCTATTTCTGAAGTGTATTGCTAAAATAGCTCAGTTGGCTTACAGAATTACAAGTTTTATCTAGTTCAAATGGATTTCTTTTAAGAAGCTCACCTATAAAAAGTTCACATATTTCACAGATTTTTCCAGGCTTCAGATGTTGAATATATTTTCAGCAAGATTTTAAAGGGGGCGGGATAGTGCAATGGTTAGGGTGTTCGACTACAGACCAGGGTACCGTTTCACAAAGCCGTCATACATTTACAATATTGTAAACCATCTTCCTGAGCCAGTGGTTTAGGTTTACAAATGCCAAAAATCGAAGTTTTACGAAGTCATAAATTTAAGATGGCTTGTGAGATAGCCCTCAGAATATTGTGAGTTGAATAAAAAAAAATGTTGTGGTTCCGATTACCCGACCTTGCCTACAGCATAGGTGCAAACTTTTTTATTACAATAATGACAAAAAATATTGTATCATCAGCTGCAGCTGAAAACCTATTTTATCTTATTAACTCTTAAAGTGCTGAGCACAACATTTGCTCATTTTAGTTTTCAAATTCCAGCTGATACAGGCTGTTGAACAATAACACAAGGTGGTCACAGTTTTAAGAGTAGCCACTTTTGTCAAGCAAGTGATGATCACTTGCATAATAACGATGTATGAATCTACATAAAAACTTCACTTGTTTAATAACAGTGTAAGAATCTACATCAAAGCGTCGCTACTTAGCAACCACTTGCTTGTTAAGGGTGTAAGAATCTACATGGAAACATGGCTACTCAGCAACCACTTGTGTGATAATTGTAAGAATCAAATCAAAGCATTGTTACTTAGCAACCACTTGCTTGATAACGGTGTAAGAATCTACATGTATAGAAACATGGCTACTCAGCAACCAGAAGTTGTGATCCATATACCTACAATTGTAGACAATGGATGCCAAAGTGGACCAATGTTGGTACTAGCAGACTTAGAGTTAACTATGGTGGCCATCGGCGTTGACAGGTTGGAAGACGTGACCTTTTATTAGTAATAAGCTTAATTGCCACACCCATCTACATAGCTGCAAATAGCTTTAAGAGGGCATTAAGCAAAGGCTGCTGCATGATGCTCGTAACCTTTAAAGTGCTAAGCCCAATTTTTTCTTCTATTTCATTGTCAAAATTACGCCCAAATTAATAAGCTGTTAAAAACCTATCCTGTGGTAATTTGTTTTTAAACAAATTACCACAGGACAGGTTTTTAACAGCACAAGGTGGTCACAGTTTAAAAATCTACTTACGTAACCCTATTAAGTACTGTAAGGGTTAAAATGTGATACTTTTTATTTGATTTAGCTGTCACGTTTTGTATTCTATAATTACAAGGTGATTTTATAACTAGTTTATTCTATTTTTGAACAGTAGCTAACAACCCCTAATTGTATAATGAGAAACTAGATAAAGTAAGTTTATAATGTCACGTAAGCACTGTTTTTTAATAATTAAAGATTGACTCGTTAACTTGTTAATATATTTTCAAGAAAGCCTGATATATTTGAAAGGATGTTTCTTTAGAGAGGTGAATCTATATGTGACAAATTAATCAAGTTTATATAAGACAACTAATAGGATATTTTTTTTTATTGGTGAACAAGCAGAAAATAGAACCTCAATTTTTGTTATTACAATATCACATTGAGAAATGAGAATTTTCTGTGAATTTTAGCAGATTTGTTACATCAGTGATCAATTTTGTAATTGGTTTATATTTATCGAGAAACAATTTTAGAACCCCCAACTAACTTTCATCATCTCTAATTTTCATCACAAGATACAATCAATATGTTTCTATTTTTCTAAACTATTCTTTAAATCTTGAATTTTACATGCAATTTTAGTGAGTCATTTTGTGGGGCATTGAAACTGTGACTGCATTTGCAGTTAAAAAGTTGTTCTGGTGTATTTTGTTTAAGACAACTTCTGAAGGAACTCTTAAACAAATTATAATAGGATAGGTTTTTAATAGTCGAGACACTTCTATATCACCAAAAAAAAAAAATCGCCATTTATTTATCATGTAATATTTAAAAAAAATATTTTTAATGTCCAAATTTGATCTAAATTCGCTTCGAAAACCTATTCTGTGATAATTTGTGTAAAAGAGCTCAGATAGAAGCTCTTTTACTCAAATTAACACCGGATAGGTTTTCAATATCGCAAATTAACTCCTACAAAAGTCAATTCAGAACTGTTATGGTTAATATTCCAATGACTTTTAAGTAATAATAACTGAAAATACAAGACAAAAATATAAAAGCAAACAAACTTATCACGATATGTATTTCTTTTAAGTCGTATTGTGATTTACTGGTAATATCGCGCGGCCGTATTAGACATCCAGTCTTCAAATATAGCACTGGCATTATTAGAGTTACTTCAAACTCCACAAGTTTGTTAATGTGAGGGTTTCTGTGTTGTAGATGCAAGGGTTTCTTCAAGCGAACAGTCCAGAACAAACGAGTGTACACCTGCGTGTCTGAGGGCGACTGTGAGATCAACAAAGCTCAACGGAACCGATGCCAGTACTGTCGCTTCAAGAAGTGCCTTCAGATGGGCATGGTTCTTGCAGGTGAGCTCCAGCAATAGATAAAGGACAAGTCACAGTAGCTTATCGGGATATAAAAGGACTGACCCACGAACAAAGTTTACACAGGAGCTCTTTCAAACAAATTACTACAGGATTAGTTTTAATGAAGCCCAAAGTGGTTAAAGTTTTGAGTCTCTACTGAAATGAATCTAACCCTTACAGTGCTGATCAGGGTTAATTAGATTTTTAAACTGCGACCATCAGAGCTCTTTTAAATAAATTACCGTAGGACAGGTTTTAACAGCACAAGGTGTTCATGGTTTAAAAATCTATTTAACCCTATTCAGCACTGTAAGGATTATTATAGCTGTGACAAACAGTTTTTGAGAAACACACCAGGAGAACATGCTTATCGTAATTTCTATTGAACAGTTAACTTTATTTTCATGAATTGTGTATAATGTAAAAGTTAAAAGCGAAACATCAAATACCCATATGAAGTAGTTTCTTTAGGTTGTATTTGAATTCGTATTTGTATAAAAACAATTCTAAGAGATTATTAAACAATGAATAGAAATCTGAAAATTAAGTTGCTCAAAGCTTTAGACAGTATGGATTGATAGGAAATAATTTTGGACAAATACTAAAAAACTATAAGAAAAATTCAAAAAGATGATTTTCAAAATTCTCCTATTATTTAATAAAGTTGCCGAAAGCTTTAGATAGTGTGAAATCATTAAAAATATTTAGAAGCAAATATTTAAAAGTTCAGAGATTATTAAATAATAGGCGTAAGCACTAAGACAAATTTCGGAAGTGAATATCAAACATTCCAAGACTAAAACTGTAAACCTTTGTGTCAGGACGGAAAACGCATGTCGCCATCACGTCTATTTGGTGACGAAATGACACGGCCCATTACATGTTTACCAAGACTGGCATCGGAAACAAGTCCTGCGGGAAAGCAAACACTCTGACACCTTGTTTATAAATTTCTGATTCTGGGGCACAGATTACCAAAACGTTGGCAGAAATCATTGTGTGACTTGCCAGCCGTCTTTAAAGACGCGGTTTACCTTTAAGGAGAACAAACAGACAGTTTAGAGATTGCCATTGTTGTGTTTTGACTAGAGGCGTTTCGTGTAAATAGAGGTCAATGCCACTGTTTGTTGCTAAACAGCAATATGGGGAAACTGGGTCGGCCGCTGTTTTATGTGAAATTGGGACCGGACATTGACCCTGGGACCGATCCCTCACTTCCTGGTTGGCTCTTAAAATTTTTAGGATTTTGTATTAATTAACCCGAAAGTGCTCACCCTAATTTTTTTTATTTCATTGTCAAAATTCCACTGAAAATAAGCTGTTAAAAACCTATCCTTTGGTGATTTGTTTAAAAGAGCTCCTACAGGAGCTCTTTTAAACAAATTACCACAGGATAGGTTTTTTACAGCATAAGGTGGTCACAGTTTTAAAACGTACTTAACCCTATTCAGCAGTGTAAG
>JAULCD010296126.1:0-10018 GCA_032361085.1 Calliostoma canaliculatum | reverse complement strand
GTGGTCTGTACAATCTAACCCCGCATTTATAGTGTGGTCAGGGCAATCTAACCCTGCATTTATAGTATGGTCTGTACAATCTAACCCCGCATTTATAGTGTGGTCATGGCAATGTAACCCCACCTTTATAGTGTGGTCTGGACAATTTAACCCAGCATTTATAGTATGGTCTGGACAATCTAACCCGGCATATATAGTGTGGTCTGTACAATCTAACCCAGCATTTATAGTGTAGTCTGGACAATTTAACCCCGCATTTATAGTATGGTCTGGACAATCTAACCCGGCATATAAAGTGTGATCTGGACAATCTAACCCCGCATTTATAGTGCGGTCTGGACAATCTAACCCCATCTTTATAGTGTGGTCTGGACAATCTAACAACGCATTTATAGTGTGGTCTGGACAATCTAAACCCGCATTTATAGTGTGGTCTGGACAATCTAACCCTGCATTTATAATGTGGTCTGGACAATCTAACCCCGCATTTATAGTGTGGTCTGGACCATCTAACCCGGCATTTATAGTGTGGTCTGGACAATCTAACCCGGCATTTATAGTGTGGTCTGGACAATCAAACCCCGCATTTATAGTGTAGTCTAGACCATCTAACCCGGCATTATAATGTGGTCTGGTCAATCCAACCCCGCATTCATAGTGTGGTCTGGACAATCTAGCCCCACATTTATAGTGTGGTCTGGACAATCTAACCCCGCATTTATAGTGTGGTCTGAACAATCTAACCCCGCATTTATAGTGTGGTCTGGACAATCTAACCCCACATTTATAGTGTGGTCTGGACATTCCAACCCCGCATTTATAATGCATTATGAATAATCTAACCCCGCATTTAGAGTGTAGTCTGGACAATCTAACCCGGCATTTATAGTGTAGTCTGGACAATCTAACCCCGCATTTATAGTGTGGTCTGAAAAATCTAAACCTGCATTTATAGTGTGATCTGAAAAATCTAACCCCGCAGCTAAGTTTATTTCTGGCAAAAAGTGTTCTTTGATGTCAGAAGAAGACAAATTCCCAACAAAATGTCAGTAGCGAGTGTACCCAACAAGAACCCGGATGACGGTGTCGACCCTTCTCCTCATGCCTCCAGTGAGTCTTCGAATTCGTTCAAAAGGCAGCTGCTGCCACTAACAATGCAATGCAGCCTCTAAAACAGCAAAATTCTGTGAACGAGGTTCCATTGTTTAGATTAGACGTGATATAATATCCCAGACATGTTCTGAGGACAGTAGAGTTGGGTACTGGCGTTGTTCTGAAGATACTCCTTAACAGCACAAGAACGCTGAGGCCGAGTGTTGTCATCCATAAATAAAGGACGAGTTGCAAAATGAAGTACAAGGATGATGTCAAGGATGTCCCGGATGTAGTGACCCGAACCGTGACAAGATCCAGCTTACAGTCATTGGAAAGACAACCCCAAACCATAACTGATCCCCACCAATGGAACTATTCCTTTGCACATACACGGTGTTTTCTGGTCCTCCTGGCTTTGGCCGTTCTTTTACATGGTTCGTGGCAATTATTTTTCTCACAAGTCTGCTAATGATGGAGTGATGAATGTTTAACTGACGACCAATCGCTGTGGTGGAAATTCCTGTTTTATGCATGCCGATAAGTTCTCATCTACTCGCTTGCGAAGATTGTCGCTGTGCCATACTAATAAGTTCTAAGAAAATTATCGAGGTTTAATTTTATACTTTTTGGAACATCCGATTAAAAGTGGTTTTTGTGGGGGAACCTTGCATTTCATGCATTCATGTTGTGTTCGCGCGATTGGTGTAATCCCCAAAATTAATATTCGTTCAAGAAAACACCATTCACAATCTGTAAATCATCAAAATATTTAATAGGTTAAAAAATAAAACAAAATGTATCAGTTGTTGCTTAATTAATGTCCATGTATATACATAGCCCACACATACTAGCCACATAAAGAAACAGAGAAAAATATAAATATAAGAGCCCACCGTCCATATATGAAATACAGATTTGAACACAGCAATTATTGGAGGCATTTAAACGCTCATGCACGTGCCACTCGATATGACGTCATTGATGGAATCCGATAAACGTGCAGTGTGTTACTGCACGTGCATCCTGCGCAGACACAAGCATAATACAAGCAAATCATGCCAAGATTAACAGCTGCACAACGTCATAAAGCCATTGGAATGATCCGAGTGGGAATGAGGCAACAACAGGTGGCAACAAATTTCCAATGCCATTGTAACACGATGTCTGCATTGGTCAGGTGTTATCAGAACACAAATGACGTTGCCGACCACATACGTTCAGGACGTCCCCGAGTAATGACGCTGAGACAGGACAGATGGATTTTTGATACTCATCTCCGACACAAGTTCCCAATGGCAGTAATGACGTTCCAGACAATTCCAGGACTGCGACGTCTCCATCCCAACACTGTCAGAAACCGTTTACGTCAGTACGGGATTCGACCACGACGCCCTGCCATACGTCCCATCCTGACACATCGTCATCGAGTCAACAGTCTAAGATGGTGTCGAAATCATGTTCGCCAACCTCAAATATGGTGGAGAAATGTTGTCTTTACAGATGAATCGAGGTTCAACATTTCCCACGGTGACGGGCGCCAACGTGTTTACCAACGTTTGGGAGAACGTCATGCACGCATTTGATTGTGGAGAAGAGATTCTGATGCCTGTGGTCATTCTTTTCCTGCAACGTCATGACATTTAAACAGAACAACGCTCGTCTTTACACGGTTAGGGTCGCAATGGATTTCCTTCACCATAACAATATTACTTTCATGGCCTGCAATTTGTCCAGATTTCTCCCCAATAGAGCATATGTGGGATGGAGTGCCGTCTGGGTCGTCTTCTACATCCTCTAGATAACGTCCGTGACTTGGCTCAGGATTTGTGGAGGATATGGCAGGCCATTCCCCAGGTCTTCCATGTCCATTTGGTGGACTTCATGCGTCGTGGATGTACTGCTGTGATTCACGCACAGGGTGATCATACCCGTTATTGACTTTGTGACTTTGTTGTTTGACCCCCCACTCCATTTGATCTTCTGACGTCATCGTAACAGATGTTGTTTAGATCCCGTTAACATTTTTTTATTGTTCGATAATTCAGCTGCTACAGCGTCTGTATCATTTTGTTCTTGCTGTGTTGTATTTTAATGCAGAATATATGTTCTCCGTGCACAGTTTCTTTATGTGGCTAGTATATATTCCAAGTTGTGCCCTCTCACAGGCACTAAGACACAGTGACCACATGATTATGATAGAACGTTTGATATTTCTTAATGTATTGACATTTAAAAGATAACAAGGATTTGGAAGTGGTTTCCTAAACCAAAAGTAAGAACTTTCTTTTATATTATCTTCATATTTATGTAGTGTCCTAACCAGATGTGCTTATTTTATTTTGTATAAAAGAACTTTCAAACTGTTAGAATTTTGGGAATATATCGGTCATTAATCTCAAAGGTATGTTAAATATTTTCTTTTCACAAAATAGAATTTGATTTTAATAATAAAATATGGTTTTATTTTGGTAAATGACTATATGGACATTATGATGTTCAAAATGTTTTCAAATGCTAGATATATGCTTTGTCCTCATTTGTTTTAACAAGTTTTACTTTATTTTTCAATTACAAAACAAGTTAATCATAGAACATATTATTGCACAAAAGAAACTACTACTAAAACTACAATTGTTACGGACATTACACAAAAATTAAGAAATTTCTTAAGCTTGTTTCAGTTCGATTGTTTATGCTTTGCTATCAAAATAAACAACGATTAAATCAAAATTGAACCTGAATGCAAAATTTATTGAATCCTGTTATCTTATCAGTATTGCATGCATTCGTGGGTGGATATGGCGCTTTATAAATATCCATTATTATTATTATTTGTCAGGTGTAGTAGTGTAGTTAGTAGTTCGAGATCGTACGACTAGACATCGTTGAATTAAATCTATCTTAACTATAGATTTTCAGATGGATGTGAGATCAAAAATCAAAAATGACAAAATGAGAGTTAAAAAGATAGAAAATATAGAAAGGTTAGAAGGTAACTTGAGAAATAAAAGTCGAATGCAGACAGAAGTGAAGACTTAAAGACAGACCGGGAGTGACAACAACTAACAAGACAAGAAAAGCGGCTGAAAGTAGTAAAACAAAGCGATGTTGTCGAAGGAAAAATAAGAAAAATAACCAAAATGAAAAGGAAGTAGAAAAGTGGATAATAATAAGAAAAATGAGAACATAAAGAAACAACTGGTGAGAAAGGGAACTCTAGAATGGAGAATACATGTAAATTTACATGTCGTTGATAAAGATGCAAGAAACATTGATCAGGAACAAGGTCAAAACACCATTTAATCCTTCATTTACATGATATACAATATACTGACGGGTGAAAAAAAGCAAAGTCAGCCGTACCAAAACCTCCATAAAGTAGAAGTGCAGCTAGAGCGGTCTCCTGCAACACCACAAAGAGTAGAAGTGCAGCTAGAGCAGTCTTCTGCAACATCACAAAGAGTAGAAATGCAGCTCGAACAGTCTCCTGCAACATCACAAAGAGTAGAAGAGCAACTGGAACAGTCTCCTGCAACACCACAAAGAGTAGAAGTGCGCCTAGATCAGCCGCCTGCAACATCACAAAGAGGAGAAGTGCAGCTAGATCAGCCTCCTGCAACATCACAAAGAGTAGAAGTTCAGCTAGATCAGTCCCCTGCAACATCACAAAGAGTAAAGGTGCAGCTGGAGCAGTCTCCTGTAACATCACAAAGAGTAGAAGTGCAGCTGGAGCAGTCTCCTGCAACATCACAAAAAGTAGAAGTGCAGCTAGATCAGTCTCCTGCAACATCACAAAGAGTAGAAGTGCAGCTAGAGCAGTCTCCTGTAACATCACAAAGAGTAGAAGTGCAGCTAGAGCAGTCTCCTGCAACATCACAAAGAGTAGAAGTGCAGCTAGATCAGTCTCCTGCAACATCACAAATAGTAAAAGTGCGGCTAGATCAGTCTCCTGCAACATCACAAAAAGTAGAAGTGCAGCTAGATCAGTCTCCTGCAACATCACAGAGAAGGTTTGATAATGAGCGAGGAGTGGAGAAGAAAGTTTTAAATAAATATAATTTTAAATGTGACATAATTTAGCTTAGCTACAGACAAGACCTTTTTCCTGCTACTGTACAGTTTGTACCAACAATGGAAATCATCAGCACCCAAACATTGAATATTGTTCAGCATAGAACGACTACTTATTAAGGCTACAAGACAATTAAGATTAATTAGGCATGATGATGAAAAAGTTTCATGGAAATTACCCCTTTTCATGTCAGGGTCTACAGCAATAAATGCCTCAATGAATTCGTCAATTCTTACAAGTGTTCCAGTAACACCAAATATATATGCTTTGATAAATCTCAATCACCATAGTCTCTCAATTCGTATGTGTGTCCGCCTCGACAAACAAAAACACGGGGGTGCGGTTGTAACATGTCTATACAAAATATGTCATGCTAGAATTGTTATAAACAGTACCCCCTCCTAAAGAAGCCACTCCATCACCTATGCAGGGAAGCAGTCACAGCAGACACTGTTCTTTAAAGAGTGATCAACTTGTGAGATTTTATGGCAGTTCATTCAATTTCTTAAAGAGTGCTTCGTGCAAACAAACTGGCCGTAATAACTTTTTTGCAAACTTTTTAAAGAGGGGTATCCCGATATTAAAAAGAGGACTCAACAAATTGTTTTGTTTGGTGGGCATACTATTAACGTGTCAGTCTACCTGAACATGGTGTGCATACTATATTGCAAGTTGATGGGGTTTTCTTGTTATTTTTACTTGTTAGAGGTTAAAAATGTGCAACGTCTGATTCAGTTACATAATAGAAATACTTAACATTTCCAGTTGAAATCGGACAATGGGCATTTTCTCTAACAAAAGCTTCTCAAACTAAAGTCGAAAGAAACTCCTAGCAAATATAATATAACAGATCTCTGTGTAAATTTTGAGTCAAATTTTATTTTACTTACACATCCAAATGATCATCATAATGGTTATCCATTCGTCACACTCCCCAGCCTCACGAAATGCACGTGCATACTTATCAACCATTCTCGTTAAGAACCGCCAATTAGGCCTGCGCATATTCCATGTTATTGACGTTCATTTATTCAGTACACCGTTAAGGGCCAATATCTTCAAGTGTAGCACTCAAACGACATTAGAAGTTATGATAAATCAAGGGACATCCTCAATAACTACAATGTAATCTACGTGATTATTACATTTCCAAATATTTACTGAATATTCTCATGGAGAATGTAACATTTATTGTCTCATTTATTTAAGGTCTGTTTTTTCTTATATTTTAGCAAATACAAGTATAGCTATCTGTCATAGTTTCAGCTACGTCATGTTACAAACAATAATTTTATGAAAGTCTCAATTGTAATTCTATAAGCCTTACTTTATTTTGTCCTGATTCTGGTATATCAAGGTATCAAGGATAAAATGAATATAGCATGGAATTGCACACAGTATCAGTTATACTATTCAAAAGAATTTAGTGATAAAAGTGATAATATCAACCAGGTATGTATTGAATAATATGGTATCGTAGATTACAGATGCTGGTAACAAAGATAACAGATACCCACAGAATTTATATTCAATATTTATCTGAATAGTATTTATTCCTTATGGAAGAAGAAGCGTAAATTACTGTTATGTTAAATGTAACTATAGCAAACTGTCCATGTGTGCCTTCACTAACCCCACCGTGTAATGATCTGTAGCCAGTTGGAGCTCATCACCCCACTGCCACCGAATATGTCTTGCCCCTAACCACGAGCCACCATACCATCTTGGTCGTGTTGTACGTCTTATGGTGGAAGACCTAAGTCCCAACTAATGGGTGAGGGAGTTTCAGTTATATTGCGGTGGCAAGTTTTACGGCAGGAGGAAAGCCAGCGTCACCAATGTGGTTATGTGATGCAATGAAACCTGCGGGTGTCGCTGGTACCTGCGAACCAAAAATGTTACTGTGTTACAGCATTGCAGTCTGTCCTCACTAAATGTTAAAATGTTTCCAGAGAATGACACAGAACCCCTTAGGTGGGACTCCAACCCCTGACCTCTAGGTCAAAAGCCCAGCATGCTAACCACTACAATAAACCACCAACCTACATTGGAATACAAGATTAACAGAGAAGACACTAAAAACAAAGAATGGAGGTTTTAGAATGAGTTTTCGATAGTTCTTTACAATCAACAACTGACTGTATGGTGAACTAGGAAAGTTTCCATGTGGTGTTTTCTTTCAAAGGAGGATAATTTGTTTGGTGTGGGTTCTTATACTCTCAAAAAGGAGACTTAATGTGCCTCATCTTAATGTACATGATAATTTTCCTTTATAAATAGAGTAAAACTATTCTTCAAAACGCAAGGGTTCAATTACATTTAGCTATCTCAAACTCATCAATTCATCCTGGTTAAAAAAAGAAGGAGATGAGAAAATACATCTGAAGGTTATGTGTATAATGTGTATCTACTTTCTTTGGAAACGAAGAAATACTATACACATTTCACAACTGCAACTGACAGACTCCCTACAGAAACATAAAAGTTTCACAATATTTAAAATGATGATGTGTAAATTTGCAACATGTCATGAAATTAACTTTATATCCACCGCAACCACAACTTTTATACATTGGAGAAACGTCTGTAAGCATCCAGGCACCTACAGTTGGAGAAACATCTGTAAACATCCAGGCACCTACAGTTGGAGAAACGTCTGTAAACATCCGAGCATCTACAGTTGGAGAAACGTCTGTAAACATCCAGGCATCTCCAGTTGGAGAAACATCGTAAGCATTCGGGCATCTACAGTTGGAGAAACATCTGTAAGCATCTGGGCATCTACAGTTGGAGAAACGTCTGTAAACGTCCGAGCATCTACAGTTGGTGAGCGAGTGAGTGAGTTATTGTTTTACGCCGTTTGGGCAATATTACCGCCATTAACGGCGTATCTACAGTTAGAGAAACGTCTGTAAACATCCAGGCATCTACAGTTGGAGAAACGTCTGTAAACATCCAGGCACCTACAGTTGGAGAAACATCTATAAACATCCAGGCATCTACAGTTGGAGAAACTTTGTAAACATCCGGGCACCTACAGTTGGAGAAACGTCTGTAAACATCCGGGCATCTACAGGAAAATTCTCGTGTCTGACGTCCATTAACTATAGGCCAAGAATTTGAACTTATCCAATTATGTAACAATCTACATGCAAAACACATGTAATCATGTTCACCAGTTACACCCCATGTGTGTTTCACAATGGTGATCTTTCAGAATAAGTATAAGTTGACCTTTACATCATTGTCATAAAAAGAAAATACATGAATAGATGTACTATCTAACTCAGTTTAAGAGAGGGGCATTCAGAAGTTAAGGAAATATAACAAAGTTATATGTCAACTTCAGTGTTAGTTCAGGATGTTATTTATAATTCTTAATGACTAATTTAATTTAGTTATTAGTAAATAATATAACACAAATATGCTGCAGTAAACATGAGATGCATTTCAAGTTGTGTGAATACAACTGGCAGGTCTAAATGTATTTTATTGTTAAATAAATCCTTGTTTAGAAAATGTATGAATCTTTTGAAATATCCACACCAAATTTCCCAACTTTAGCTTTGTGTAAGAGTGTATCAAAATGAACTGTTCTTGAAGTACATGGTCCCATTGGTCTCGTGAGTGAGTTAGAATTTAACGCCGTTTTTAACAATTTTAAAGTTATATCACGCCTGCAGTGTTTATGACAGGAGAAAAGCCTGGATCGCTAATGGGGTTATGTGATGCAGTGAAACCTGCGAGCTTCGGCTGGTACCTGTGAACCAAGACTGTTACAGTGTTACACCGCATTTTGATCTGTCCTCACTGTGTTGAAATGTTTCCAACACAGAATGACAACGAACCTCCTGGGCGGGATTCGAACCCCGGACCTCTTGGTCCAAAATCCGGCATTCTATTCTGCCCTGCTATTGGTCTCATGAAGTTAATCTATCTAAACTTAAGTTAAGATGTCTAAGCCTTATAAGAACTTTGTGGAACAGGCCCCTGCTTGACTGTTAACTGCCCACCTGAGATAAATGGCACACCTGATAGTTCCCTCCATGGGTACTGCAATGATGGCCTCTTCAATCACTTTCAGCAAGAAACAAACATCAAGGTATATCATAACATTTATTTTCAAATTTCATGCAATAAAAATACATTTTAATTAAAAGTATCTGTGATAATAAAACTAATTTGATCAATGTACATATTCGGTTCTATATAGGGTAGTTATAAAGTAAACAACATAAAGATTATGACCATGTATGATGACAATGAGGATGGTAATGATGACGATGACGATGACGATGATGACCAGCAAAAGCTGACATTTACACAAATTCACATCATTGTACTTTCTAAATCTATCAATAACAGAAAAAGTACATTTTTGGGGGAATTTATTACAACCAAATAATTTGAAATGCTTTTCACCTTTGATCAATTCTTTTAGGGACATTTAGAAGTGATGGTGCTTAGTTCAAGGATGTCTTGGATGTCAACTTCTGGTTTGTTTGTAAGTTCACAATGTTTGGGGCATGTGCTTACTCCTTCATCAGGTGATGCTTGCTCCTTTATCTTGCTCCTTCATTCACCTGGTGAAGGAGCAAGCATATACCCCGAAACGTTGTGAACTTACGAACAAACCAAAAGTTGACTTCCAAAAAATCCTGAACTTTTTCACCTTTGACTTTGAGAAGAAGGTTTTATAGTGTACTGAATAATAGTGATATAATTCATACTTTGTTTCAATAAATTCCTATCTTTAACTGACATTTTAGAAGGTGAATGACAAATGCCTATATAAGGTGAATGACAACTTGATTCAGTGAGCTGCTGATGTTTTGGAACAAAATCTTGTAA
>JAULCD010296015.1:0-10020 GCA_032361085.1 Calliostoma canaliculatum | reverse complement strand
ACATAATGCCATGACTAATTTGCTAAATCGTGCATTATATATCTGGTGTTCTTTAACTTCTTTTGAGTAGTATATTTGATTTTTGACGCTGATGTTCAAAATTTATCAATGGAAGAGGTGTCATGGAACGTCCACTTCCACTGGGAACAAGAAAATACTCGTTTTTACAAATCAAACATTAATAATGTCATCGACAAAGCGTGTGACCTGAAGCAAACCACTACATGAGAATCTCATTCACTCGCATGTGCATAACACAAATATACATATCATCTGCCACAATATTCGAAAATAATTTCAAACAGACAGAATTTTAAGTTTAAAAGCAATTTCGTGATCTTTGCTTGACTTATTTTGTATCATTTTAATGTTTTAATGTCAATTTCAGTTGTAAAAAACTATTGAAGCGTTCAAACTTTTGAAAAAACACATGATGTATTGTTTTCAGTATTCTTGTACAAGTATGTACGTAATTAAAAACAAACATGATATACTACCACTCCACAAAGGTGTACAATGCAGGCGTGATTGATGTAATGCAAATATTGTAGCATCAGCTTATAAATGCCAACAAGTATGAGACTCGTTATTCGAGGACAAAAGATCATCGATGTCAGCGTTAACAATATTCATCAGATTCTGTACAAGCCTGAATTCTGTTGTCATCAAAACTCGTGACTATTGTGGCCATGTCGTGTTGTGCTATCGCCATGTCGTGTCGTCTTTTCGCGGTATCGCCATGTCGCATGGGTTATAGAACGCGATATTGTGATGGCCCCTTTCGGCCACCATATGTGACTGCAGGCTATGCACACATGAGATGGATGCAGTGTACGTTCCATAGAATAGTGAGACGATACTGACACGTTTAATATTTCGTCAATATTTGTGATAATGGCATACAGAATGAACAATTTACATCTTTCTTGAATAAATGAGTAAAAGTGTCGGAGTGAAATACTTCACACGACGATTAATAGCTGTAATAGACACTAAAACATTGCTTCAGGGTATTAAAGTAGTTGCTTTAACATTAAATTCGATATGCTCCCAAGGATAACGATGTCAAAACTCCAGCTATTTGAGAAAACGTATTATCATCGCCATATAAGTGTGCTTGACATCCTTATTTGTTCGTTTTATGACATATTCACATTATGAACGACAAAAACTTGTGCACCAAAGTAGATTGAATTGATTTTTCCGAGACACGGCTTCACAAAACATTTCTTCTTTCCTTTCTGAAAATGTACACATTATTGACAGGCATACCCATGTGTTCTTCAGCGACAATGGTTTTTTATTGTCAAGAGTGAAACAAATAAAATGAACATTTTGCCATGAAACATAATGTATAAAAGTAGAATGAAAACAACATTGACACTTATTTTTTAATTTTGACATGAATATTGATCATACCCTTGTCTTTAAATTTGTTACGCTTATTGGAAGTGAAGATTTACGTAAAAAAGTTGCATTTCTGGGGTTTTTAATGTTAATCTTTTTTTTGTCTTTCCCAAAGAAACCGGAAATGTTACTTTTTAGACGTAAATATTCATACTAAGCGTAAGAAAGACAAGATCATGATCAATATTCATACCTTAATTATAAAAAAAATGATCTTAGTTTATACATTTAGTTGGATGTTTAATTCTTAAATAGCATTATTAATTATAAATTATGAAAAAACTTATGCTTTAGTTTTATCGACTAGCTTTTTATAAAAAAAAAATAGCAGAAGTAACTTTATTCAGAACAAAACTACCTTGTTTCAATTTTCAGGAAGATTATCCTACTTTTAAAGCGATAATTCACAAGTTTTGCCAACATATTTGTCTTATTGGTCCTTTTAATGTTTATTTTCCGAGAAATGTCAAGCTGTGACATGTGCAGAGATTTACTTGCTTTCTTCTGATTATTCTTGGCAGCTAGTAGATGTATTTGTTCGTTATTTATGAAACCAAAATATTGTTTCGTTTGCAGCACAACGTCTCAGGGACCTCACAATTCTAAACAGTATTAAAATATCATGATAAAATATCATATCCTAAAATTTCAAGTAATATTTTTTTTTCTTTTTTATTGTTTTTTTTTGTAATATGTCTTTGTTGATGTTTTTCTGTTTTAAGGTATTATTCACCTGGCAAGGATTTTGTTTTTTAAATTGAACCGAAAATATCTTTGGTGCGTATCTTTGGATGTTGAAATACTGTTTCACCTGAGAAGAGAAATAACTCCACAACCTAACGTAGATCTGTATGCCGTGTAAGCAAACGGGTTAAATAGGAAACATGACAAATGTGTTCCTTCGTGGTTAGTAAACATGTTGACAGTTTCTAGTTCATTAATGTGTTATTAATTTCAAACAAACAAAATTGTAAAACAAAATACTTTCTCTTCGGTTGCATTTCTGATATAATGTCCGTCAGTTGCTTGTCATGAAAACCACTACAGTTACGTCAACAAAAAGTACAGAATTAAATGGAGATTACAAATCAATCTTATTACTTTATTATATAAAACATATCTCTATTCTGTGTCGTATTTACCTCGACACCCTCTCCTCAATATTGCGCAATAACGTGCACGCCCTGTGCTCACAGCGCCACTCAAACCGACACCTTGTGCCAATACTAAGAATCTGCTGGTTTATTTTAAAGCAATCCAGATGCCCTAACTTCAAACCGTCCTACATACTATCGAGGCACAATTATCAACAGAATGTAAAAAAATAGTTGCCGTGTGCAAAGTGTCGCTGATATGACTTAACAGACATCCTGACCCCCGTTTCACAAAGACGTCATAACTTTACGACGTTGTATATCATTGCAAACTGTGCACTTTCCACAGAAAAACATGTCGTACTAAAGAACACAGTAAGCATTGTACAGAATAACGTTATTTACACATGACATAGTTTATTATGGGATTAATGATTTAGCGCCTGAACAAAACTAATTACAAGCTTCGACATGTAGAAAATTATACATCTTTGGAAAGTGCACAGTTTCAACGATTTGTTTTGCATTTGTAGACCAAATCCATTAACCCAGTGACATGATTTACGACGTCGTAAAGTTATGAAGTCTTTGTGAAACGGGGCCCTGGATAAAGGCTCACACAAATACTGACATGAAGCTCTATAAACCAGCTGTGTCTGACTTCAAAACGTCCAACATCTCGAGAAGGACGTTGTAGTTGTATTGGCAATATATGCCACATAAATGAATAACAAAAATGAAAACAATTCTCTCTTTTTTATTTACATTTAATGGTATTCACTATGTTTGAACTAGCTTTTAAACAACTAGCACTGTATTGGTTCCAACGCCAGCGACGTGGCAGTTGTATTGGCAATATATGGAGCAGAAATTAAAAATGAAAAGAATGCATAACAGAATAAAAACAAATCTTGTTGTTTTACAATTTAATGGCACACACTATAATTCGAACTGTTCATCATTTTGTCAAAATACTGGATAAAAAAATATTCGGTTAAATATTGTATTTATATCCGTCTTGGTTTGGTTTCTGTTAATGCAAATGTCAAATTAAAGTTTTATTACCAGAGTGGAAATGATTGATTGACACACATTAAGCTGCAAATATAAATAAATCTTCTTTTTTCTGCTCTGCAATAACTCATCGTTTTCAACTGAGAAAGCAGTCCTGTGCAGTTGTCAGTTATTATTCCCAAACGGGTTTAGCCGCTACCGTTTTCTACTGCCTGGTTTACATTATTGAGTTAAACCTCTAAAACCAACCCGTTCATCTACTTTGTCATGTTCAGTTATCTTGTTCCTGACAACCAATTACCTTTTTCTTACGTGTTAAGATCAATGTCACCAAACGGCCTTTAAACCATCATTATTTATCTGAGACATGTCGTATTAAGGATAGTTTAAAAGTACACCAATGAATGGTGTGGTTTGTTATTTGTTCTTTTATAAAAAGATGTATCTAAAACCTCTTTTTGGAGAAACGCTTTTAATTATTTTTTCTTGACACCATACACAATATCTAGTTGCAGCCTCAAGGTAAATTGTTTTAAAATGTGAGGAACTTAGGCTCACTTGGTGCACAGCTTACGATGTATTTAAAACTATCCCGTGTTATACTACACCCTTTGTATGTTCCGGAAACAGTATTGCACAAACGATCGGTGGGATAGTGTTTTAAAAAATGACTACAGACCACAATATGCGTTCAAATTCCATACAAGTGACTTTAATACCTCATCCCCAATTGAAAATAACTTAAATAATGAACGGCAGTAGGAATGCGACAAAGCAAATTATTACTTTTTATTGACAAGCGATTGTTTCTCTTCGAAAAGTGTTTAAGTTCGGTGTTTATAAAATAAATCAGTTTGCATCTACCAGTTACACCCTGGCACGTTTAAACTGTTTGGCATGGCAGGACTATTATTGAAGGTTTGTTTCAAATAGTAACCGAGTTAATCAACTTCTTAAATCCCACAATTCAGGAGTGTTGGATGTCAAGTTGTGCTTTTCAACTTTTGAATGTCCCTCAGAATTGTTAAACTCCGACTGTCGCAACCCTGCTTGAATGCAAGTTATCAACGTTGGAGGAGTACAGGCCTATGTCCTCTGATTCTGTCTATCCATGGCCCCGTTCCTCAACGCGATCTTAGGCTAAGTTGTTTGTAAGTTCTAAAACATAACATTGGATTACGATTGTCGTAGCGCAGAGATCGCTTTGGAACTGGTGCCGTAAAACCATATCATTTGCTATTTGCCTGTAAGACCTTATTAAACCTTAACCATGCAACATGGTGTCTTTTTGTTTCTTTTAATGTTCAATTCCAAAGGTGTCAAGCTGTGACAAGTGCAGGGGCTTATTTTGTTTTCTTCAGATTGACCTTGACAGCTACTTGCTGGTAAGTGTTCACTACAGGGACTCTTAAATGTATTTCCTGAGCAGCTTTGACCTAATGGATCTACAATAATTAAGTGCTCGTGACATAATATAAAAAATTGAATCCGACTTTATTGTAAATTGGCACGTTTTATCATTAGGCCAAAATATTGTTTCAGAAAACCCCAAGTTTCACAAAAGTATTAAAACATAAGCGCAAATTATGTTTCAAAATTGTTTTTGTGTCATTGTCACCTTTAACATTTTCTCACGAACAAAATATATTTTATATTTTTATTTCTTTTATTCATTTCTAAGTTGATGTTTTGTATGTTCGTCATGGGATAGTAATCAAATTGCATGCATTTTAAAATGTGAATAAAAAATATTAGATGATCCGTTATGGCGCTTTACATGTAAATAGATATTTTTCAGTGTGAGCGAATAGGTTAAATAAGAAATAGCATGACAACTGTGTTACACCGTTGACATTTTTTTATTTATTTAAAGTGTTATCCATTTAAACCAACAAACAATTGTAAAAACTATTTTCTCATTGCGTGCATTACTGATTTATTTTTTCTCAGTTGCTTGTCATGATAACCATTGTAATTACCTCATACACATCCACGTTTGTTTACTTTGTTATGTATAACATATCTCTATCCTGAAGTGTATTTACCTTGATACACAATACCCTCTCCTCAATGTTGCTGAATAACGTAAATGCCGTGCGCTCAAAGTGCCACCCTGTGCCACCACTACAAAATTGCTGGTTATTGTTTGAAGCAATCCAGCTGCACTCACTTCAAACCGTCCTATATACTATCGTGAGATGAAAGCCGCACAATTATCAACAGAATGTTTAAAAAAATCAGTTACCATGTGCAACGAGTCGCTGACAGGATTTAACCGACATTATGGATGAAAGGCTGACTCAACTACTGACGTGAAGCCCCATATACCAGCTGGGTCTAACATCAAAACATCCACCATCTTGAGAAGGAAGTCGCAGGTGTGTAATATTTTCAGCCGAAATTAAAAGGGACAGGAATGCATCACAAAAACTGTTTGTTTTTTTATTTACATGTGTTGTTTTTTTCTCACTTGTATACATAGAGCACATAGTATATATAGATAATACATATATTGTAACTCCATACCAGAAGATACAAAATATGTGTAGAGTCAGTAAACACCAGGTCTACATACAAGACAGGTTCATTGATTCCAGCTTATACATGTATATGTGTAAGAGTATAGAATACATAATACTAAATGATAATTTTTGGCACAGATTTTATAATATTCTATCATTGAAGGCCAGTTTGTTAAGATCAGTATACATAGTCCAAATATTAGTGGATTATTTGTCTCACCATGTCCAACCTACAGTGTAAGTTTTAAACAGACTCTCAGACTCTCAGTATATACATCTTTATACAAGTACATACATATATACATTTACAAAATTAAAATACTACGCATGACATGAATTTGATCATGTTAGTGGATCATCAGTAAACAAGGTATGTAATGGTACACATTATAAACATTATATTATATAAACTGATTATGGTCTTTCAAACAACTCACACTGTATTAGTTCCAACGTTACCAAAACATTCGCATAAAGTAGGTTGTCAGACTAATATCAATTTTAAAATATTCAACATTGACAAAAAAACAATAATGAGATGATTTACTTTAATTCGAAGTGACAAAATGAGGAATAGTCATCTCGCACCACACAACCAGGAAACCTTTTCTCACCCTAAAGTACATTTTGATCCATGTCTGCAAATTTTCAATATACTGGAACTTCACCTTTTGGAAGTTGCTTAAACCTTTTTGTGCAAGTTTCAACATTTGTTAATATCAAAGTTTAAATTCTAGTCTAAATAAGCTGTTAACAAACTTTTTCCAGAATCATGCGTTTAAAAGAGCTCCTATGGGAGCTCTTTTGAGCACATTATCACACGATAGGACTACCTGTTGCTGTTGAAAACATAACCCTACTCAAATAAGTTATGCATTTCGGGGGTGATGCTGAACGTCCTTACTTCCTGCCAGGTTTTTAATTTGATTAATAACGATCTGTGGAGCCAGGACAATGCAAATAACACACTTTAGAATAACTTGGGAAAGATTAAGTCACAGTTACCTAACTGTTAGTCAATATTTACCAGCAAATACTGTTTGTATCAAGTTAGATAAACTGTTCCTTCTTTGCACTTTAACGCGTATCTGCAAGATAAAGTGTGTCACGAAAAGTGCAAAATTTATAATGAGAAAAAAACACACGAAGGAATCCTAGTGCATCAGCCTCTTACACAGACTGTCAGAAACCAGCGAGGAGTGAAGATAATTTGTCAGTTATATGACAGGTTGGAGAATCGAGATGATAGAGGGGTGTTCACGCTGGTTAAATCTGATTACATGAAATAGATGTTCGTTTGTGTACGCTATCAGTATGTGTGCAAATATGTGCGGTACAACAACATAAGATGACGTTCGAACATATTAGTTAAGATATTCAGTCCAATCTACAGTATGCAGTGAGAGATAACTACAACATAAACGTATAATCAACCTTTAAAAATTGTTGAATTTATTTGAAGAAATATCAGGATAATAAACCTTTCAGAAGGAATGTAAGCATGTCGAACACAGTAAGCGATGTACAGTATAACGTTATTTACACATGACATAGTTTATTGTGTGATTAATGATTTAGTGCCTGAACAAAACAATTTACAAGATTCGATATGTAGAAACTCGTACATCTATAAGTGTATAATGTCTCGTCTTTGTCATAATGAGTGAAGATACGTGAGATATAAATACTTTCTTAGTTTATGTGGATGTCTACTTTTTGTTCGTAAGTTTACGACGTTTCAGGGCATATACTTGCTCCTTCATTAGGTGAATTCACAAACCTAATTATTCAAAACTGAACTATGTATCATCACTTCCAAATATCTCTTAAGATTTAGATACATTATGTTGACTGTTACCGTTTAATACAGCACCTTAAGACAATGAATGTTTTACATATCTACGGTTATTGTCTTGTGACACAAAACTAATGCAATGTTACTGTAGTCTCTAAACTCCCTATATTTCGCTTCAAAAGTTATTTAGGTTTTTGACAATAGCATAAAACTGCACAACACACACAATAAAGTTAACAAAAGACCCTGTTAAGTTAAAAGATTCGCAAACTAAAACGATAATAAAACAAGTCATGAAGATAACAAAGTCCACTGGTGATGTATTTTCGCATGAGAAATACACAATAACAGTTGTCTCAATAACAATTGCCCATCAATTTTGACATTTTTAAAGAGAACACTTTTACATTAAGTGGTATATAACAGTAGGTTTATAAGTGAAATGATACAACATAGAGCATACATGACATACACAACACACACACCCAACACCTAGAACACGCCTAACACAGAACATACACATTAAACTATCCTTACACAAGGGTGGATATGACCGTAAACGGCACAGGATAAGTTATTCATTTACACGTCATTAATTTAAATGCGTTTGACAACTGTGTAAAAGCGCATTTAGCCTCAGGGTGAAGATACAAAGATCTTTCCATTTACCCTTACTGGGTTTCTTTGTTTGCATGCTTAGTGCACTTTCACATTTGTGTAGAGAGCTATCTAGTACAAATAGGAACAGACACAACAAAACAGTACAAAGCAAACACTCGTTATACAAATTGTTTATTATTAGAAAGTTTCATACTGGATTATTATGTATTGACATTTTATACTCTAGGAAGAGTTTATTTACAGAGTGAGAGAAATGTGATGTTGATGTGGGATGAATGTGACATTTGCTTCTTGTTTGGTTTGTGAAGGTCATACAGCAGATTCACGTGCACACATGTTATGAGGGTCGAGGTCACCTTTAACAAGCTCAAAGCGTGGGCAAAATATTGGATGTTTTAATTATGTGACAATGTTCATGCCCGCATTTTACAGATGGCATATACTCGTAGCCACAATTTCTTTACACAATGGGCCAGAAAATGTGGTTTCAAAATCAGAACTGTTGTAAATTATTATACATTACAAAGTAAGTTACAATTGTTATATTACTACACAACTTCTAAATGCCTTTTAAACATTGATTAGTAAATTGTTGTAAAGTGTTCACTTTCCAAAGAATTATTATTGTTGGGAAGTGCACAGTTTACAAAGATTTTGACATTTATAAACCCAACAAAAACACATGGTTTGTCAGGTCTTAGAGTTGCGACAGTTTGATTAAACTTGCTCTCACGTTGGTTTGTATCCATTACATGCATGGATCCTTGATATCTGGCTCTTTGCTCTCGCGTTAGTTTGTATCCATTGAATGCATGGATCCTTGATATCTGGCTCTTTGCTCTAGTGTTGGTTTGTATCCATTACAAGCATGGTGCCTTGATATCAGGCTCTCTGCTCTAGTGTTGGTTTGTATCCATTACAAGAATGGTGCCTTGATAGCAGGCTCCCTGCTCTTGTGTTGGTTTGTATCCATTACATGCATGGTGCCTTGATATCAGGCTCTCTGCTCTCGCGTTGGTTTGTATCCATTACATGCATAAAGTCTTTAACTCTATTCTAAAGGGAAAGGCAATGCAGTTTGAAAGTGCGCAGTTCACAACAGTTTTTTTTCCTTTGTAAAGCAAATCTATTAACCAAGTGACATGGTTAACGACGTCGTAAACTTACGACAACTTTGTAGAACGGTACCCGGAATATTTAAGCATAAGGACAGGGTGGTTAATGCAATATATATATTGTTATCTAATACTGTTATTGTTATCTTCTAACACAAGGATGGACTTTTTTAAGAGCAAACTATTTGTGGCATTCAGAGTGTATGTGCCTTCAGGCAAACCATTAGAGTTCAAATGGTGTTTTTCTCATGTTTGAGCAAAACATATTAAGGTTTTTCAGTAGTATTAGTATCAGTGTTTTGTATTCAGTATTTTAAATTATGTTATTTATAATAACTCAATGTGAGCATGATGATATGAATATGTATTATGTACATACTGTAAACAGTGAAATTTTTGCGTCGTGAAATTATTGCGAATAGCATACCCTAGACGTTACTGCGTCGAGATAT
>JAULCD010295904.1:0-10021 GCA_032361085.1 Calliostoma canaliculatum | reverse complement strand
TACATATATTTATTATATATACATATATGATTATTATTTATTTCAAGGTAATATAATTAATGAAAATAAGATTTAAAAACAACCCTCGCCATAACATGAACAGACGTTCCGAAAAAGAACACAGTGTAATTATGTTTATCTAAGGAAAAGAGTGAGGGACCGTGATGTGTAGAATATGTAAACGTTTGGATCTATTTAAAGTTTACCCGTTTGCACAATCGATTATATTTTAAATACAACTTCTAGTGTCAATCAAATTTTAATGACCTAGTCCTTCGATATTTCCGCGAGCCGCATGAACGGACTGGCATTGATGTTGAGTGAGGCACTAACTGGGGTAGGCGAAATCCCTAATAAAATTCCGGGACATGCCACTCAAAATATATCCAAAACTATACCACACGATAAGGGTTAACATCTTACTTATCATGCAAGCAACTCTGATCTGGGGCGGTCTGTTTATATTTTAAACAGGACAGGAATTGCCACTGGCAAAAGAAGCGAAACGTCATTTTGTGATATATGTGTGATATCGGTTACCACATCATTAAATGAAATGTTTTTGGTAAATACCAGGCATCAGTTCGAGAAAATGATCAAAATTTAGCATTCTTACAAGATACATATGGTTAGAATAGACTGTACGACGTCCTAAACCATGTCACTCGGTTAATGGATTTGGTCAAATAATGCAAACAATCGTTGTAAGGTGTGCACTTTCCAAAGAAAAACTTTTTTAAATGTGCACAGTTTACAAGGATTTATTGCATTTGTAGAACAAATCCTTTAACCGAGTGACATGGTTTATGACGTCGTAAAGTTATGACATCGTAAAACAGGGCTTTCCTTGTATCTGTAACATGTAAATGCGTTATCGCTTCTTCAAACGGACATAAACTGGCATGCTTCAGTTTGAAAAAAGTTGAAGTGGTTTTGTTGTTGAATTATTCTTTTTTTAGAAGGGGGGGTGGGGGTGGGGGGGGGGGGTGTTAAAATGCGTTTGCAAGAAGCAGAGCACTGAATCGCAATAGTATCGATTATGTAATACAGAGGCTCTCTTTCAAGCGTTCTGGTTGAGTAAAGGACATATTTTAAACTTCAAAGTCAATGCACTCTACTCTCGTTTGAGAAAACCGTTTCGCAAATTGCCTGCAGGCAACTGCATCTGAAAAAATGATCTTCATTACTGGTTTTAAAAAAGTTTGCTGTAATTTACTGATGGTTTTTTTCAACCTCCTTGCTGTAACTTTATTTCTGACGTAAGGTTTCAATATTATTAAATGTTTTTATTCTATTTCATGCCACAAATAGCTTCAACATAAGTTATATCGTGCTATGCAATCCTTCCGTTATGATTACAAGCATGGAACCAGATGGCAATTTATCTCTGAACACTTGTAATTATAATTTGTTAGGGTTGTTTAAATGTCAAATTGACTTTCCAGAAGAAATCGTCAGAAGGAAGGCTTCAAATTAAGTTAACATGGTCTAAACATAATTTTAAGTGTCCAGTAATTATATAAACAAGAATGACATTAACATGAGCAATGACTGACTAAATAATCTCCAATACTGAGAAAAATGGATTATGCTAGGTTTAACTTAAAGTTAAGAGTGAATTAAATGTTTGTACCTTAAAAACACAGTACCTGTATGTATCTTCTCCATAACAAAACCGCTATTTATTTCAAGCTTTGTTGACGAATCCATACGATTAAGCCACAATATAATACAGTAATATAACTGAGGAAACGGGTATTGCACCTTCCAGCGTCATAATTAAGGACTAGTAAATAGAAAAAAAATCGCTGTAAACTTGTTTTTCCTTAAAAGTGCACAGTTTACAGCGATTTTTTTTTCATTTGTAGTCCAAAATTCATTAACCCAGAGACATAGTTCACGATCCGACGTCTTTGTGAAACAGGGTCCTGGGCGTTGACTATGAGTGTTTTGTTTTACCGACACTGGCTCATTGTACGATAAATAACATTTCAAAGAGTCCTTCATGTTTTGAATATCGGCAGGGTTATTTCCATTACAACTTGTCATTTACTGCAAGGACAATCACACCAGATCGAATCGCGAAACGTTGACCTTTAGAGTGCTAAGGTTATTTTAGTTGCTCTAAGAAATGTAACCCCATTGTGCTGTTGAAAACCTATTCAGAGTTAATTTGTTGTAATGAGCCACAGGATACTGTATGTATGATTGGTTTGGACAAAACACTCGATACACAACGCCACTTACAGATAAGGCGTTAGATACTACTTTCCTATCTGTAATAATCAGTTGGTGTCTTTGCTTTTAGGGACATTTTGAAGTGATGGTACATACTGTAGTTCAAGATTTCTTGGATGTCAACTTCTGGTTCACGACGTTTTTGGGCATATGATTGGTCCTTCATCCACGCACGCACGCACGCACGGACGCACGCACGCACGCACGTAAACATATGGTACATGTATGCACATATAATTTCCTATAAATCGCTGTCACAAAATGTCAATATGCACGATGAACGGTGTTCGTACTTATTAATGTCCCAATTTGCTGTCTGTCATTTTATTTATAGAAAATCGTAGCATGACAGCTTGTATAGGGTGTAAATATCACAACTAAACCAGACACTAAATAAAAATAGTTTGCGTCACAAAACTGTCACATATTGTGTTTTATTTGCAAATTGCAAGGCACATTACAACTTTGCAAGGTCATTTACAACTGAACAGCGGTTCACATGAGCTCGCGGTAACAGTGCCTAAATACACTCGCTTGTCGTTAAAAAAGTACGATTTGCAATTTTTAAATTTGTATTTACATTTGTAAAGCATATCCAACAGCGAGGTAACACTGTTTGTGGTCGTAGCACCATACAGGTTTTATATAAAGGCACCCAGATAATGAACTAGTTCAAGATGTTAATGTAAAACATGTCGTCATAAATCAATTTAAATATGTTATTATTTATAAAGACGTCTTGCAGCAAATGTACATTGATGCTTACTTCATCAGGCGGAATTGACTGCGGCCATAGGTAACTTCGTTTTGCGTTCATATTTGTTCTGTTGCTGATAGTATATACGTTTGTAATTTAATTTAATTCATGTGTTTAGTTTTGATTAATTTTTAACTTGGCCCGTTTTTAGCGGGAGGTAATATGTTTTTATCTATATCTAAAGACAACTGATAACTCTTTTATAAGCAACACGTGGTGTAGTTTTTCAATAGTTAGGCTCACCCACAAACACCATCCAGGCATTAATGATCGTGGTACATTTTAATAAATGAGTTATGAAAGTAGTAATAATTTTCAAAAAGCTGTAAAATACCGAGTCCTATTTGATATTGACTACAACATGGATCAAAGCAGGAATAATTCGGTCAATAAAAATAAAGATTTTGACCATAGTTTCTTACAGTAATACATAAAACATAACCATTAAGCATTATCAGGATATCAAAACAGACAAGCAAGTGTTCATGCAATAAACATGATAACCTTGACCACATGTACTAATACATAAACCATACAGATAAATATCTGACCCCCCAAAACAGAGTGTCTGGTCGCCAGTCAAAGTGTCTCTATTACCTGTTGGCAGTGTTTCCGTTCTCCGGTTACTGTTGGCTTTTGACTGGTAAAATACTACGAGGACCAGTAACTTTTAAGTGTGTCAGTTCCTGTGTCCGGTAAAAATACCATTGACAATATTAAGGCGAATCATAAATTTTATTATTTCATCATGTTGTTTAAAGTTTGACAACCAAGCAGTATAAATATATAGTTAGTTAGCTAAGAAGTGAAACGTCGTGCAATGAACCAAACTATGTTTCTTAGCTATTTGTTGACATCAACAGTGTTCCTGCAGACTGAAGGTTCAGCCTGCACATTAAGTTGTAACCTAATATGGTGACCGACGGAAAATGTTTAAGACTGGTATTCTTTCAAACAGGCGGTCCCAGTGACCGATTTTAGGATAGCCAGCGGAAACACTGCCTATAGGCAAGAAGACATACCGAAATAGCTCCTGGTGCTCTATACCTTATTAACTGCGACTAAATTGCATGGACGTCATCACAATATCATAAATTAACGTACACATTTCATAATGTCCTACTCTAACGCTCACACAAAACCACAACAGAACCAGCTGCAGTAATTAAGTCCTACAAAATGGTGGAACATTGGTGAACCTGAACGCACGTTACTGGCTAAGTGTGGTTTTGTTTAAACGTTGTAGTAGGGCATTGTGCAAAGTTTACAACCTCCATTGATAACCATGTGATAGTGTCCATTAAAACACAAGAGTAGTTGGTATTTTCTATCTGTCATGCTATGTAAAAATGCCTAGTACAGTGATTACAGATGATAGTGACTTTCAGTAAACTTGTGATACCAACTACAACTTAGATTGTGGTGAGCATGTCCAATGTTGATATTTAGTTTATCTGTATACATTATGGGCAACCAAAATCATTCCAATATTACCACTTAATTGTTAAACAACAAGTGTTAAGTGATGGCATCATAAACACGTGAGGTCACTGATAATGTTATGTAAACCTCCGGGAATACTATTGGAACATGCAGGAGGAAATTACTAATATTCTTATAAACACGCAAACCAGTCTTTTGTTAATTATTATCAAAACACCTTAAACCTCTTTACAATCCCTTTCCTATGTTTTGAGAATTTCCACACGCCGATTTCAATTATACAAAGTTATATTTTATGTCGGTAAATGTTTTGCGCAAATGCCTATGCCATACTCAATCTGCTAGTTTCCAAGGTGTGTATGTTATAGTCACTTGATTTCACTTGTGTGAATCAGAAATACGAAATATGATGAAGCATGACTTAATTAGGCTTTCATATTTTCACTAACCCCAATTTGTCCAATTTACCCCTAATGAAAGCGTGCTTTACGTGTTGTTGCAATTTATCTACCCTATCAATAGTGAAATTTAAGTTTTAGACATGTGGTTTCATTTTGCTTCTATAAGATTCACCTACCAGTGTAGAGATTGACAATCAGCGATGGCGAGGAGAAAGTTAACGAACGCTGACCGATGGCAAATGAGAGGCGTGAAAATTGCTGGCATTTGGCATTGAAGGACAAAGGGTCGTCATCACAGTGTTATTACTTATAACATTTTTTTTATTTGGTGACAGAAGATACTGGTAAGATAATATGTTGAATGTATGCCAGTCATAGAGAAGGTACTAAAGTGTGCGCACGAAAAACATTATTTAAAAAAAAAGACATAAATCAAATTTGACATTTTAACGGTTGCAGCTTCCGCCGTAGTATCAAACATTAAACAAATTGCAGACAGTTGTCTGCAGTTTTTTAAATGTAATTTTGATACTACGACGGAAGATGCAACCGTTAAAAGTCAAATTTTGTCTCGTGTCAGATGATCTCAGGTTAACTTCCTCTATGGATACTGACAGAAACAGAACTATTGTCAAGATAAAAGACGGCACAATGTTATAAATCAACAAGCAATATAAATTCTAGATATAGCATAGCATAGTAGACTAATAACCCATTCATTCCAACACGTATGAAGAAAAAAAAGACTTTGGCTTTTTTACATACATTCAATGTCATTTCCACTAACATCAAAAAACGAAATAATACTAAGCCTTTTTAATATTTAAATCGTTATTTTAAACTAAAAAAAAAAAAATGCCCAGCCAATTTACGAAAATAAATGTTTATCTTTTAAAGTTACACGTATGGCCCAGGACAGTACATTTGTTGTTTTACTTTTAAAAAAACCAACAGAAATTGGTGTGTCCGCTCTTCCATTGATTAATCAAAACAATACACGAGATAAGATAACATCCAAATTCATCCAAATTTACTTTGGTTGTTTAGACCTTTGGTTTGGTATAAATCTAATGTTTTGTAAAATTCAGCAACCTTTGGTAATCCCCAAATGTATATCGACAATATTGAATGCAAATGCATATTCTGATACTACAATGCATGTCACGATCTTGTTGATGTTCATTTGCTGTAAATGTCGAACTGATTTTAACAGTGTATGCGTCGAAAACAAGTTTATGGGTTTAAACTCTTCCAACTTCAAGTATTCTTATTTCAATTTGTTCAACCTGCGGTGAAAACGTTCTTAATTATTTTCCGTCAAAGACACGGGAGCTATTTCACCCTTGAGCAATGAATGTCAATAGTTTCCCAAAGTGTGATCAACTGTAACAATCTAGTTATACGGATGAAGGCACATGATGTCTCTCAGCATACTGAGATGCTATTTGTTCAAGCTAGAGACTGACTGACCTGCGCAGCTACAATGACAGCCTAAACGCATTAATCGTTGCTAAAACAACTGACCTTTAAGAGGAATTCCAAAAACAGCAAGGACATTGTTTAATTGGTCCTTTTTTCTTCTCTGGCACCTTTTCTTCTGCAACTCCGAGAAGAAGAAATACAGTGTTAATAGTTGTTTGGTAAGTGTACAATATACAGTGACTTTGACATTTGTAAACAAAATTCAGTGGCCAAGTGTAATGATATGTGAGGTATCGATTAAAGCAATGGTTGTGGTTTAATGGTATTAACTTTGCACACAGACTAGTCATTTCACATGAGGCACGATTTATGTTAATGGTAGCTAAACGTAGTGATCGGAATAGGAAGGCTATTTAACGTTGTGATTGTGAATGTCTCAGGAGAACTATATTCCGTTATTATAGTTGTGTTAACGTAGTCACTAAGTAACACACTTACTGTATAACGTTTAAAGTAAACTATGAGAACATTGCTAATTTAACTGTAATCGTTCAAGGTGTATTAATTCATGCGAACGCAATCTTTTTCTATGACGCATTTGTCTCAACGGAGATCTGTTAAACGGGATCCGGGTCGTGTTGTTTCCTTAAGTGTGATGTTTGTGCGTAATATTAAATAAAAAGGAACTCTGTAAAATACTCTAGTTGAGACTCTTACACGTTTTATAAATATCTATTGAAAAAAAATAATATGTGTTATCCACAGGGATTCAAAATTTAAATTGTAATATAAAAAAATTTCAAATTCTATAATTATCAGTTTTAATCAAAGTATATTTGACATATAATCTGAAATGTTTAGTCCATGATAAAATTGTGATTGTTAAATTATACAAGCCACCTTGATTGAATAATCAGAATCTGAGATTATAAACATTGGCAAAGCAATGTGTTTCATCCCTAATGATGCAGCTAACGAACATGCTACATCATTCAAGAGATAATATTTTGCCTGATCAGTTCTGTCACGAAAGGAACTCAAACGAGGTGTATAATGTTATCATGACACAACGATTCTTAGAAATACATGTGTTAAACGGATGAAAACCATCGAGCGCTACAATTTCATTTAGAAAGGGTGTTGTTGCAAAGTGACAGGCCTAGGACCTGCTTCTCAAAGTTTTCATGAGGCGGATATATCTTAAAATTAATCTCAGTACTCTTGTTACTTAACAACGCTATGAGACATCTTAACCTTGGATCAGTGCTTGTCAGTGTCTGTAAGAGATTTTACGGATTCCACGTTTCACACATCACTAGTGCTCGCAAAATAACTTTCACTATATTTCGCATTGGTCACATCTTTAACACAAAAGCTAATAATATAAGTAGATATATTTTGAATGCAAATTCAGTTCCCTTTGAGGATGTTTGTTTGTGTTTGTGTTTATGTGTGACGAAGCACATATAATATCATTAGAAAAAATGTGTAGAAACTATTCAGCGAATTTCATTGGTTTGATGAGACTTTCATTGGAAATCTCATCAAACCAATGGAAAACCGCTGAATAAATTATATACATTTTTCCAGTGTATATTGCAAATAGATGACTTTGTTTTATATTTCGATTCAATATGTAATACAGTGTAAACAGTTTATACAATGCTTTTAATTTTACGAGAGTACCAACAATACAATTTGAATAAGACGCACATTCAGATATGACATACACCTTCACACGTTTTGATGAAAATCCCAAATTTACTATTTATTTTAAATTGTTATACTTATTATAATGAGGTTGAACACTGATCAATACCTCAATATTAATTGTGTTTCTGTATTGATGACTGCTGTGTTCTATTTGATTTGGATAACTGTGTTCTATTTGATTTGGATAATGTAAGTGTTAGATTAAATACCGTGTGGTACAGAAGTATAACATTTTGAATGGATTTTAGGTTTTCTTGTTTGCACAATAGATTTTATTTAAATTCAATTTCTTATGCCAATACGTTTTGAAATGATTTTGGCTCTCCAGAGAGCAGACACGCTCTTAGCATGGATAGTATTGACATTTGACCTGTCGTGCAAGCAAGTCTCACCTGAAACATGCGGAGCTGTCTCATTCATATTTTCAACATAATGGGAATTGCCATAAACAGAAAAAGCAACATGCTGGTGTCGTTATGTGATACATGTAGGACAACAGTTGTACTCCCTGAAATGTGTATGGTCAATGCATTGTAAATTGTGCACTTTCCAAAGTGCACAGTTTACAATGATTTTTAGCATTTGTAAATCATACCCACAGGCTGAGTAATTAGATTTACGACGTCACAGGTTATCGCAATACATTTTGACTTTGATCATGTTATGAACGTTGTGTGGAGCTGGGTGCCTTTACTGAAAACCGTCATACACCGTCAACCAAGTCATTTGGCGGATTGGTTGGTTTACAAATGCTAAAACTCGTTCTAAACTGTACCAACATAACATACGCTAAAAGAGGCTATGTACTTAATGCATTTATAGCAATACGACCCCCGGAACAAGCATGCTTAACGCAAGCATGCACGTGCAGCTTGGAACAGGGTGTGATATTATGTTAACAGATGGTGTTGTATATGAAATATGTACTTGTAATTTTAAAAAAAAACGGAACTTTATATTTATATAAGTTTACTTTAAAATGTGTGGTGCTATATTTATGACGAAGTGCATATTGGTAGGTTTCAAACAATCTTATTACAATTGGGAGTTTAACATAAACGCAAACAAATGTTGAACTTGGCTGTCTGAGAATTCACTGCTATATTTATGAAATAGTGATAGAACGTGGTCGAGTGTGTTGTACAATCATCACAGTCAGATAAAATTTTGCAAAGTCCAACAAAGCCAGACTCTTTATACACCTGGATAGGTAACCCAATTAGATAACTGTACTTTTTGTATGTCTTCCATGTTGGTATTACGCCTCTCAAAGACGCAGATTTAGCTGCTTGTGATGTCAGCTTTGGTAAGTGTCCCGCAATAGAAGCGGGTAAATAACAATACTGTAAATTGTGTACTTTCTACACTATTATACATGATATATTGTTAGGGTTAGATATTTTCAGCAAATAGCTTCAGTTTATGCAAACAATTGAAATAGACATGCTTTTGTTTTCGTTGTTATTCTTAATATTTAAACAAAATGTATAAAACGATATATACTGGACAAAAAAGTATGACATTTTCAGAAGATGATTATTGATTGGTATAAATCAAGTTTTAACATGTCATGTAATCTATGTAGACTTTAACAACACAGTGAGCAGAAAATAAATGACAGAATGCCATGAGAAAAATATAATGTCACTGGCTGGAGCGGGAAACTGGGCACCCTTCAACACAGGGAGAACAATGCCATTATGGTCGTACCAAGGAAACCATGTCACTTTAAAGAACATCGTCAATATTCTGTATGACCCCGGTGCGCATTCAAAACAGCCTGACATCGACGTTGCATTTCATTAATTAAAGTCTGAAACTTGTTTTGAGGACTATTGGTCCATTCCTGGATAAGTGCATTTTCAAACTCATTGAGAGTCTGTGGAAGTCTTTGATGATAAGAAATCCGAACCTGGAGTATGTCTCAGACGTGTTCTATCGGATTCAAATCCGGGGACACTGCTGGCCAGGAAATCCTTGTGATTGTTTCCTGTTGCAAGTACTCGTTGACAATACGTGCCCGGTGAGGTCGAGCATTGTCGTCCAT
>JAULCD010295794.1:0-10021 GCA_032361085.1 Calliostoma canaliculatum | reverse complement strand
GCTAAGGTGGTCGTAAGTGCTCAAATATAACATTGACTTACGACTGTCTTAGCGCAGAGATAGCTTTGGAACCGGTGCCATTCGGTACCGGTTTCAAATCGAGCTCTTCGCTACGACAATCGTAAGCCTATGATAAGAAACAACTCCACAGAAGATTGTTTAAACAATCTCTTACTATTAACTAAGGCCAGGATTGCTTTGAGGAACGGGGCCTTGGATGACTATTTTAGTTGACTACAAGATAGGTTTGACACAACAGGGAATCTCTTTTAACACTTAACCACAGGATAGGTATTCACAGCACATCAATTTAGATAACAGTTTTAGGTTCGAGTAAAGTTGATTATAACGTCGATTGCAGTATTGAAATTTCCAAATTTGACATATACTCTCCTAAAATGGAAATGCACGAATCAAAGTGTAGGAATTAAATTTCTTTTTTTGGATGAACAACAACGAAGCAAAATTAAATCACACAGATACGCAATTTTGCATGAAGAGAGTCATTGAATACCAGCATCAAATGAATGAGCGTTTATGTCATGACAATCTCAATGCGTCACATGACGTCAGCTTGAACTTTCGGTACCTGTTCAATCTGACTAAAACCAGTCCCATTGCTCTATAGCGCTCTGTTCTAGGAACCTCCAGTAGTAGGACAAAATGACCTTTCAACGACAATTGAATTTCAACCATTCGGTGTTGGCTATAAGAATTAAAAAAAGAAAACCACAGCCACTATACCGAACGATTTTGAAGGCAGCACTGGTTGGTTCGTTCAGGGGTTAATTTGTCATCACCTCTGATCGGGGGCTCCCAGATCTTAATGTAAAGTGGAGGGAAATGCAGCGTGCCTGTTGTGACCTCCGTATGCTTTAAGCACTGCTTGGCGTCTCCTTGCCATAGACAGGATAAGTCTCCGGATCCGAGTCTGGGGTATTCTTGCCCATACATCCTGCAAAGCTTGTTGTAGTTGCTGAAGAGTATTTGGTCGTGGATGACGTCTGTCGGAATCATCCCATAATTGTTTGATTGGGTTCAAATCTGGTGATTTTGAGGGACAATAAAGATCTATGACGTTTTGGTTGGTGAAGAAATCAATTGAAATGCGTGCTGTATTGGATCGGGCGTTGTATTGTCGGAAGACATATCTTTGCTGGTCAAACTGGAAGCAGATGACGTTGCAGAATTTCCTCTTTGTAATGAATAGCTGTGAGATTCCCGTCGTTAGAAATGGCTGTCCACACCATCACACTCCCTCCTCCGAATCTGTCAACCTGGGGCCCGTTGCATAAACGAAAGCCTGCGACACGTCGCATCTCAATTTTAACTGACAGCGAGTGTTGCATAAACCGTATCGCAATTGCGACGCGTCGCAGCGATACGGAAAACATACCTACATTTTGCGACAATTAAAAAGCTCACGCAAAGTACATTGCGACAGTAGTAGCCGACCTGCACGCACCTGCTTTTCTTATGTTTTCCCTAAATAATTGTTTTTAAATACAGCCACGCACTTGCATTACAAGTCCTTCATACAGCTGTTTTATATATTATACGCAGTATTTTTTTTATTCATATTTTAAAAATAAAACAACAACTTTTATTTATTTTTTTATATTTTCTAAATCATATTAAATAATTTGTGTTAAAAAAGTAGCGTTTTAGTTATATTTTTTAATATAGGTATTGTTATTTAGGACTTGGGGAGTGTGTTGTAGAGTTTCAAATGTAAATTTATGTCACTATGATAAAAAAAATAAAAAATAATTTAAAATGTATACAACTTTAATAAGAGCCAAAAACGTTTCTTTATCATGCTGTGTATTTGTTTACAAACTATTTTCATTTTAAAGCTGTCGTGACATGATGTAAATCTTAATGTTATGAACCGTACGTGTTCTTGTTTCTGCGTCTTTTCTGTGCATATAGGGACATTTTGTACAACGTCATCACCATTCTCACTCTCGTTACCACCACCACCACTAATTATAACTATTTAACATTTATATTTATTTCTATAGCTAGTATCTGAATATTGGCCAGTTTTCTGTTGTTATTTCATAAGAATTTATATACTTTATATAGTTATAATTTTTTTGATGTTTTACGGTACATTGGTATGCCACAAAGAACAGTGTATTACTTTAACGAGGTCAGGGTTAAGACGATCGGTGAAAGTTTAAAAATCACTGGTCAATACAACCTTCGAGAGCAACAACACCAGCTTAGGAACGCACTCACTATGTCAAGGATACAATTGTCATTGGCAGATCACATAAACCAAAGGTGAGCATATCATTAATTTTAAATTGTAAAGTGTAGACTTTATAATTATTGTTTAACCAATACAAAATACATTTCACAAACTTTGTTAAATTTATATCTTTGAACGAAACACGTGGTTGGCGTAAGGTTCTAGGTCAAATGACTAAAATCAATGCATTTTACATATTAACAGTACATATATTTTGTAGTTATCTTACTTAAGAGTATATAACTAAATATAAGTATGAATGTTCCAAATGCACAAATGAAAAGTTGAGAGATTTGTGCATTTCATAAATTTTGATTTCCCACGTTCACGAGATCTATTAAATTGTTTTGAAGAATAATACTTTTTATTTAACTTCACATAGTTCCAAATTGTACACTGTGAGGTATTTTTTATACGACGTGTTTCTAGTCATTAGGTCTAGTTTAATTTACTGAAAATTGACCCTGTTTTTAAAACAACGAAACAATGTTGTTGGTTTTCGGGGATAATGTCAATGGATTATAACGCAAATTATGGGGCGTCTCAAAATTTATAGTAAACAGCAATGCGAGTGATTAAGTCCATGCGACATAAAATGCTACATGTATTTCTGCGTATAAAGATGGGAATATTTAACTAAAAAAGTATCCAATTTTTGTTGTTGTTGTGTCTGTTAATTATTAATATTGTAATGTTAATATTTGAGGCGTTTCCAATAACACTGTTATGTTGTATTCCTAAAAAAAAAGAAGAAAAAAATACTCTTACTTTTAATATTAGCAGGAAGTTACACTTGTGTTTTATATACGTTATACGAACGAGCAGTTAATGTGTTTGTTTATAAATATTAAATATACTAACAGGCCTTTGGTAGCATTAAGAGTTTTAAAATATATTCTCTATATGGTACACATGATTACAACAGTGTTTTTCTTGTGTGATATTGATAGGTTCATGTTCATTATGTTACATTTACTTGCATTATAGTTTCAAATTATAGACTTGTAGGATTATATTCAACAATACTTTGGGGGAAAATCAGGTCGTGGTTCTCACTAGCATAGAACATCAGGGAAAGAAATAAACTTATTTTTCCAGTCAGGTATTTCAAAAGTGAAATTAGAATGGGAAACAATAAGGGAATTTGTAACTTTTGTGACTTTTATTATGTTAAATAAAGTGAAGTTTCCTTATTTTGTGAAGGAACAAGTGTGAAGAGAGGTATATAGCAGCTAGGAGATTGAGTTTACAAGCTGGCAAGCTTTAAAACAAAAATTCGTTTTCTTCATATCCTGTATTTTGCTTTATTTCAGCTAGATTATATATTATTTCAGTCATAAATATTGGGACTATCAAATGTTGTATGAGGGCCACACATTTAGAATTATTTGAGTAGACCATCATACTTTTGTTTTTACAAGATAATTAGATACAATTAACACTAACTAACCAGTGGGTTTATTCTATAGTTTCCCAATATCCCCAAGACACGTCCCGGCCCCCCTTTTCTGGTCAAGGAATAGGCGCTCTCTTTTCGTATCTTTTGGTTGTTAAAATATCCAAGTTGACTGTGTTCGTTTTTTGCTTCAGTGATGACTGACCAATACTTGTGGAGGGAATCACTGCCACTGAAGGACTGATTCGTTGTTATAATCACGGTCAACGACACACCGGCAACACTGAATGATGTAGCCTATCTTCGTTTTCATTGATGGAAACAGCGGACACCTCCGACTCCAGCATGGAAAGTCCAGTCCACCCTCTTTACAGGACAAACTCGGCTAAGACTTGTAACATTTTGAAATTTTCAATGACGTTTATTTGTATCCGACATCTTAAACGTGTTTACCTGCCTACAGGAATAAATTTTCAACTGTTTCTCTTGTTCTGTTGTCTGTAAACGATTGCCGGAAATGAGGACAATTTGCATTATGGGATATTGCGACGCATCGCAAGTTGGCGACTGCGGGCTCGTATTTGCGATATGGTTTATGCAACAGTCGCACCATTAAAATATTTGCGACTGCGATGTGTCGCAAATCATCATCGCAGTCGCAAATTGCGATGCACTTTATGCAACGGGCCCCTGATGAGCATCTCTTAATATGTGCTCTTTGACAGATATCACTTGACCAAAACAAAATCCACTCAAACATTCAATGTCGGATAGAATTTAACACATCAACTCAAACAACAATTAACATTGTAATGTGACACATTTTGTTCTTAACTAACATTTTAACGAAACCATCCTTCTTTGGTTGTTAATGACATTCAACTGTTCATTAAGTACCTGTCAACTTTATATAAACTTTGTGTGACATAGGTGCACATGCGAACATTCAGCTCAAGATTTAATCATATCGAGTCGCTCTAAATATTCACTTGAGATTGTGTATTGCCGTTTGGTCTTTCCAACTGGTACTGGATCATTAATATGCCACAGAATGTCGTTGAAATTTAACCATAACTCGTCTGGACGTGCAGGCCACCTGAAAGTAGGATTTTTGCCTTTCCCACGAGACTTCTCCATAAACGATATCTTGGCATCACCATCAACCATTTCAACTTCTAAGATCTGTCCAATGTACCAATGACCATCATACATTGCTGTAATAAAGTTGTCCACAGTTTGAACAAAGACTGATGCTATTGATGTTGAAGATGAGTCATTGACAGGCACATTGTGATCTGCTACAGCGGTTAACTGATGTTGCTGCCAATCTGGACAAAGGTTATTCTCTTGCAAACATCCCAAACAGTAGCAGGATACATCCCTTGAGTACAGTATGCCTTCCTTTTGAAATACTGCATGGATTTTCATTGTACCTGTAACTATCTTAGCTGATGATCTGTTTAGATCTTGAGTGGTGATGTCCAAATCGTCAGAAGAGTAAAACCTGTAGTTGATGGACTTCTGACATGTTCTTGCCCATTTGTAGTAATCATGCGCATCCTGTATAGTGGCTTTACCCTGCTTCACTGCATCACATGCTTGTCTCTTAGATGATCCTCCCAATCCATCACAGGGCCCTTTGCCATGCCCACTCTCAAAGTAGTTCCATCTTCCCTTAATGCCAAAGAGTTCTGTGTGGTGCAGGACAACATCAAAGATATACTTGTTCCGGTACTGCGAAGATGGACTATCTGTCCAGTAGTGAATGTACTCCACTGCAGGAAATATCTCCAAAAGTTCCTTCACCAGCTTCTTCAGAATAGTGATAACTGCAGTAGAATTGTGTTTATTGACATCAGAGACGAACACAAAATTTTTATGTTCCAACTTCCCATCATCACTATTGTAGTAAGCTACAACTGGGTGGAGTGTGACATTAGTACAGTTCCAGTAAGCGCTTTGGATTTCATCCATGTTACCGCAGCTAAAGTTCTCTGCAAAATCCATTTGCAAGATGATATGGTTGACAGGCAATGTATCCTTCAGTGTGTGCAATGCTCGATACTGTGCCTTCACTCTTGCAACGTGATTCAGGAAGTCAGAATACTCAGTTTTCATGACCTCAACGAAATCATTCACATCCATCGTGACTTTAATGACTCTCATCCTCTGTTTCCCTTCAACTTCAACTCTGCTCCATTTCTCGAACTCAACATTTTGTGCTGTTATAGTTTTAAGAAGGTCGACCATATCTTCCTGGCTGAGTTGAGATGATACCATTTCTGGAGATTTTGTTATATTATTCAGACCTAAAGAACGTAGGCACTTCAGCTTCATAGCCATGTTCTGGTGTCGGCTGCACAAACAGGTGTTTCTTGAAATAAATGATGTCAGCAGAATATACCTTGGTCTCATTTTGCAGAAGGAGGAGAAGGCCATTTTGATGTCTGCATTTTCTGCCTTGAATTTTTCAAAAATGTTTGAAAGGTAATCATTCAAGACTCTTGTTTGACGCACAACACCTTCACATCTTTTGCCATCATTTTTCCCAGGCATTGTTACGCTGATGTCATCTCTCTCAAGAAATGTTATTACCCTGTGGCGAAGTGCTTCTTTCACAAGTGTGAGTCTGGCTCTTCCTTTGAGATTTAGAACTTTACTCTGGACACATCTAAGTTGTCGCTTTGAGAAACCACTTGCTGTGGAAAGACGAGATATGCATCTGTACTTCTTTATCACTTTACCACTCACTACTGAAGCCAGAGCTTTCATAGACTTTTCCTTGGGGTTTAATTGACGAGTATGTTTCACCTCATCTAGAAGGACATTGGCCATAGTGAGCCGTTTTATTACATTAGCAGGTATCTTTGATGGGCTAAACCCAGACTGGCGCAAATCCTGTCTGGCTCTGGTTGAAGGTGTAGACTCAGTATCATGTTGATTTGATGTAGGGTCAGTTGAGATTACTGAAACTTCGTCAGCCTTTGATGTTGTTCGCGGACCAGGAAGAGAAGTCTTTAACTTTTTGTTTCTTTTTTGCAACCTCCAGTTTGCGCGTTTATATTTTAGGATCTCCTGTCGCATCTTAATTACATTCTCATGAGCTCTTCTGAGGGCCAATGACCGACGACGGTTGTTGCGTTTTGTAGGAAATTCCATCCTCACAACTAAAGGCGTTGCAGTATGTTTAGTATCACAAGTTGTCATGTCTCTGGCTTCGGTGCTGCTTGAAACAACATTTGATTGTTCACCTGGATCTTCACTCATAATTCCATCCCCGTGCTTCAGGGCTGCCTTTTGCTTAATTTGTCTTTCTCTATAAGTCTGACTATATATTTTGTTTCTTGCCCTTACCCTTCTTTGCTCCTTTTTTGTAAGTGACTGTAATTCCTTTCGATACCCTTTAACACGATTCCTTTCTCTTGCCAAAAAAGTGCTATCATTTTGTTTTTTGCGTTCTCTGTACTCTCTCTGATACTCTGCCCGTGTCTTCATTGTTGCTGAAAGACAAACAAGGCCAATTAATGAACAAAGAAGATAGTACATCTTAGACTCGACAATGTAGCCATATATGACCATTATTTCACCAAAACATACTCTTCAAAAGACAAAAAGAGCAAAAACACTATGTTGCGTCAGATACGTTAACAATATCATCAGATACATGGACTACAGTGAAGATAACTTGTCAAGAGTTACAATAATCAATTTTTTATTCATGAAAGGAGATTAGAACATAACCACAATAATACTCATTGATAAATGTAAATGTTTTAAAAACATGATCTAACAAACAAATTAATAATATCAAATTGCATCAGATACGTTAACATACAGTGAGATACGTTAAACATATTTGATTGCACTTTTCACAGAGAAGGTTTAGTCTGAGGCATTTTATGCACATTCAATGAAAATGCGAATAGAAATATATGCAAACACACTTATCTAGCAGGTCTTATAAGAAAAGTTGACATTTCCTTAAGTACTTACCAAAGAACAGGCAGTATCCTTCGTGTGTCGTGACTTGCAATGGCGCCAAGTTCTAACCATGTGCTCAAACCGGAAATACACTTATATACACGGAAAAATCCGCGTGGAAGGTAAAGATTATAATGTTTATTCCGATGTTATCCGATGTAATCCGAATGCTAAATTTGTAGTTAACGTATCTGATGAAAACGTATCTGATGACCACTACGTAAAGACCATGCTATGTTTTAATCACTAGAGATGATTGAGGCAAACTTGAATTTTCTTGACAAGTATTTGACACTGTCCTCTAGGAGACCCTAAACCCTACAGTCTTTGTAATGATTGGTGTGTGTTTCACTGGGTGTAATTGACGTATCTGATGAAAACTGAATGTCACATGCCTTTAACTGTTTACGTTTGCATTTACCATAACAAAGATAAAGTAGCAAAATGGAAACAGATTTCTGTTGTTTGACGTTCATGATTTGTCCAATCACCTTGTACACTTATATTGTTAGGGGGACATAACAATAATTTTACTATATCTACAAACAAGTTTAACGTATCTGATGTTAATTTTTGGGAAAGTTAATACACCAATTCTAATCACAAATATTGTTTCGAATCCAACTGACTGTGTTATGTGTTGACAGACTGATATATATGCTACAAATAAAGAATGTTTTCAGCACACTACCTGACATAGGTAAGAGAATAAAACAGTGCCTAATATGTGACATTTGATTTGGAAACCCAAAAATGTCAAAATTGGGCATATACATGTCAGATTACTTGGACTTTTGTGTTTATTTGTGAATGAAGTGAGTGTTTTCTCAGTTCAAACCGAACCTAAGTGTAGCATACAAGTGCAAATGCAACATTTAATCTTTGCATATTTACAATATTGGCAATGGAAAGGCAAAAACCAAAATCGTCCCACTTAGTGGAGAATGAGTGTTGATTATCCATAAAGTTTGTCATATTCACTTCTTCACTCCTATAAAGTTAAATAAAGTCAAATAAAGTCAATGAAATTTCAAAATCACACTTAGCCCTTAGTGTGCAGGATACTTTTATCGCTGCTGTCACTTTGTAGTAGTTTGTGTATGTCTGACCTCATTAACTAACTGCATCTGGCTGGTCTCGTAAACAAGTCGCCATTACTTGGAGTTGGCTGATCTCGTATATATATATGCAAGACATGCGATAAGTGTTAAGAACTGAAGACGGTGTTATAAACTGTAGGAAAAAAATTAAGTGCTTCTCTCCTATGTTTTTATCAGTAGAAAATCAAAGTAAATTCTTACTGTCCTACTTCAGGAAAATCTGGGCCAGAGAACCATGAAATTATATTTAGGCTTATGTATGGCTTTACTTCTTGCTGTCAAAAGGTTACCTTATTGAAGGTTCTAAACATAATAAAGCATTCAATTCTAGCCACAGTGAAGAAGGAAGTTCCAAAAATAGAGAGTCAACACAATTCTTGTTAGAAACCAGGCCCCCTTTCCATAAAGCTATTGTATGGCTAAGATGTCTTGACTTTCATCTTAGCGGTCTCATAATCAGAGTGCTAAGGGGAAAGTTAACACATCTTAGCTTTATGAAAGTATTATGGAGCAAGAACTTGCTCTGTCCTCGGCTCTCTTTGAGTGTTTGGTTTTAACGGAAGTGTTGAACATTCATAAAGAAATATTGACTAAGATCGATCTCAGCTTATGATAGCTTTGTGGAACGAGTCCCAGTTCACTTTGGAATGATAATAGTCATTTGTGAGCTGTACGCTTCAGGAATGTGATGACTAAATATTGGCTTTTATCATGTGTAGTTAGGCTTCTGTACATGTAGCTACTGGAAGTTACATGAAACAAAGTGCTAACCTACTTATAATGGATTTATAATTGGATGTAGTTGAACTCCCTGACTTCACTTGTGGCACGAATTACAAAGCCAGATTTCTCAGTTCTTTCATTAATTATTGACCTGTTACTGTGCCGTGGTGTTTTCGGATCCTGACATTTCTAAAACCTCATTCCATCGCTGCCTACACAATCATGAATGGGATAGACGTGTCAGGAATATTGTGCTGTTGTGAAACTCCACTGTTTGTTGGCAACACTGGATTTCCGGAGGACGATTGTTTCAGTTGAGGTTTTATTTTGAGAATTGTGCTTCTTCGGAGAGAATTTCTTATCTTCAATCCTAAGGATTTTGGGAGGGTGCTTGTTGCAGTTAAATTATTACTTTGAGAGTGAGTAGTTGTTGCTTAGTGCTGCTTTGGTCATATTACTGACATTAGCGGCGACTTGTAATTCTTCTAAAAGTTGTTATTATTTTTGTTAAATTCTAAGGTCAATTGTAACATTATTGATTTCAACCTTAACCCTTACAGTGCT
>JAULCD010295683.1:0-10021 GCA_032361085.1 Calliostoma canaliculatum | reverse complement strand
TGAAGGTTTATTTTTATAACGACAGGGCGTGATTTAATTTTTTTTATTTTAGAAGTATTAGATAAGCATCTAGTCTTGGTTACTTCGTACACAATTGCAAGATTTGAATTTGTTTACCCCCCACCATCTCCCTCCTAATCGGAGAGGGACGGTAATGAAACTTATTTGTTTGCAATATTTTCAGATTACTGCGCCTCTACGACAGTGGAACACTGGATAGACTGATCAAAAGATGGTCTGATGTAAAGCCACCTAATGAAGACAGAAAACGTTCTAATTTACAAATAGTTACAAGTGATTTGAAAAGTGCATTTGTGGCTTGTGGTATTGGAGTGTTCAGTGCAGTTGTCTGTCTGATAATTGAACGTGTTCGTGCATCTATCAAAGGTAAACGTTCAACCACGGATTGATTTTTTAAAAGATGGTGTACTGAACGAAAGAGATATAAGTATTTGTTTACCTCGGATTTAAATCCAAAGATTACATTACATACTGGAAAAAATAAGGCCAAAACAAGAATGTATATGAGTTTCCAGATGCGACAGATGGTATGATTACTCCGACATGATCAAGAACGATGTCCAAACTTTTAAAAATTGTAGTATCGCAGAAGAGTAGGAACAATAAGCTTCACCTGGATGCTACAGTAGCCAGATTTGGGAGATAAAAGGGGATGAATTGATATCTCTCAACTAAGTATTTGATGGGTGAGTTTTCCCTACATCCTTGAATGTGAAACGTTTCTCGTGAGTCACACATTGACTAGAGATTTCAGAGACCAACTCCCTCTCCTTCATTTCAAAGTTCTTACTTGAATTTTCATGACGGTCACTTCAGCTAACTGAAATGTACTTGAAAAATTTAGTGATTGTTGTTTAGTGCTAACTTGAAGAAGAAGATAGCCAGAACGGAGTTTAATTATATTTGACATCCTTTTGGCTCAGCACCTCCAGCACCTCCTTCCATCGCAAAAAACTAGACCAGGGCCCTGTTTCACAAAGACGTCATAACTTTACGACGTCGCAAACCATGTCAATGAGCCGTTGGATTTAACTTACAAATGCCAAAAATCGTTGTAAACTGTGCACTTTCCAAAGAAAAACTTGTTTTTCTTTGGAAAGTGCACATTTTACACTGATTTTGGGCATTTGCAAACCTTATCCATTCACCCAGTGACATGGTTTTCGACGTTGAGTTATGACGTCTTTGAGTTGACGTCTCCTTGAGTTAGATGGAGTAGCAAATAGCCCTGTGAGTAAAGATGTGTGCGCAAGGGTACACCCGTGGTGCCCAATACAGTCTACTAGACTGGGTTGAAGACACAGGCCCAGGTGCATTCGTGAAAGCTCACCCAGACGTACTAGGTGGGTAAAAGCGCCGATGAATTTTTGAACATAGCTCTAACCTCCGCCTCCAGAGGAGACATCATAGTGCCTGTCTGCGATTGCAAGCAGGACACCCTTAAAAATAGTCTCGATCACTGACAGTTTGTCAGTCATCTTGGAAAACAGCGGTATAATGTCAGCCTGGGGATGCTGCGCCTAATCCAAAACCGGAGCCCCTTGCTGGGGACAGTATTAGGTGACATCTTACAAACCCATAGAGAGTGAAGGATCCGTCTCGCAATGGCAGAGAGGATGCATCGAAGGAGTGGACAGAGATTCTTCGACCTGCTGTAAAGATAACACACAATTTCTTCATGGTGGCAGACTCAAAAACGTCGGCAATATGTTTCCTAGCTTTTCTTGCTTTCTGAGAAACCCGTTTCTTCAAAGCCTGTAAATCAGCAATAAATACATCGGTGTCCAATTCAGAGCAAACAGCACATTTAGAATTGACATCAAATTGACTCCACACAGTTGAGACAGAACAAATGCGGGTGGTGTAAGGAATAGCCGAAGGTGCATTCTCCACTTTTAATAATAATAATGGATAGCATTTATATTGACACTCTTAATCACCGAAATACCATTTAACCCTTACCGTGTGGCTCACTGAAATATCCGGGTCAGGCTAGTTGCCTGACCCGGATATTTCTGTGAGCCACATGGTAAGGGTTAAGTGACAAAAGAATTACTTCCCTAAGTATAAAAACACTTCCAAAGGTTTCTGAAACCAGAACGAGTCTCTCCAACAGTGAAAACCAAGATAGCCGACTGGAAGTAGCATGACGATTAGGGGGTGCCCATGCAGGTTACTAGGTAGGAGTAATCTTTTGTTCACTTCGTAACCAGGGTCAGGATTATCTTCCTTCCCCTCTCTGGAAATGGCAATCTATGACTCAGGCAGGATAAACTGTTACGTTTTTGTCACGATGATAAAAAAAAAAATTAGGGTCGGCACCTACTTTCAAAACAAGGTCGGGTAATCGGAACACAACATTGATTTTGGGGGCCCTCACCAGTCCTCTCATTTCTAGATTATACAAAGAACATACTAATGAACAAATTTATTACCTTTTGTGTAGCTGAATTTATTTCAGCAGGACTTGACATTATGCTGTTTAAATCTAATGTCAATTTGTTTAATTCACAGAATTGTTTTAATATTAAACTTTAACTCACTCACCTCATCAAAGCCAATGCTGGAAATAGTTCTACATGTGGTGACAATATCCTTGAAACTTGATCCCTTAAGACCAAGAGATCGTCGAGACGCTACACTCAAAATCCGACACAGAAACCGTAAAAACGGACGATCCCATAGAAAAGCAACGTTCCTGTGAAGACCAATTGGCTGAATGCCTCTAAAAAAAGTTAACATTTTGTATAATTAAGGGTATATTAAAAAGTGGGTACAGGGTTTCTCTATCTACTCATACAATACCTAGTTATCTTTTATATTTTAAATATATAACATTATTTAAGCTGTGTCTATTCAACAAAGAATATACTTTAAAAAAGTATAATAAGAATTGATAACTAATGTCATCATTTAAAAAAAATAAAAACAAACCCTAAGAAATCCAAAACAAGCCAAATACCAGGTCCCTACGATCTTAGTGTTAACCCTTACCATGTGGCATAGTTTTAGAGAAGTTTTCTTGAGTGGCGTATCCCGAAACATGACTGCGTGTCTGTTCAGGCGGTTCACGGAAATATTCTTGTCAGGCTACTAGTAGCCTGACCCGGATATTTCTCTGAGCTGCTACTAGTAGCCTGACCCGGATATTTCCGTGAGCCACACTGGCAAGGGTTAAGATAATTGTAAGTGATTTTTGAAAAAGTGTCATGTGGAGTTGTTTCTTATCATAGGCTTATGACTGTCGTAGTGCAAAAATCGATTTGGAACCGGTGCCAAATGGCACCGGTTCTAAAGCGATCTCTGCTCTACAACAGTCATAAGCCAATGTTATATTTTAGCACTTACGATCAACTTAGCCTAAGATTGCTTTGAGGAACAGGGCCCAGATTTCTATGAGATGCTATATGTAATGCGAACAAGCATATTGTAAAACTTTGAATCAAAAATGTACCTACCAGATATTAAATTTAATAACCCTTTACACACTGAAATGAACATAATGATGTGTTTGCCACTGTAAGGGTTAACAGAAACCTTTTCAGAGGTCTTTAATTCATTCACAGATATCAGTAATTTTGCATAAACTCTCACCTGAACTCCTGGTGTGGCCAAGGGGAGATAATCACAGCTGACTTAAACATGCCTTTGGTCTCGGCAGTTGTCACGAGTCGTAGTAACGGATAGCAGGCTGCTCCATGACCTATCACTAGGTCAACACTGTTATCAAAACAATTTAAATAATCCAATGAAACCAAATGCGGACATAATTTTTTGTCATATCAAAAACCAGTTTCACTTTTGTGTTTAACCCTTAGAGTATTAAACTTATTTGTTAACCCTTGTCATGCAGGAGACAGATCTGTGTACAGCAATCAGGTAAAGTGCTGAGTTGATTGCAGGCTGTCTTAAAACTCTGACAACCTCGTGCTGTTGAAAACCTATCCTGTGATAATTTATTTAAAAAAAGGTCCTGTACCACATAATAGGTTTTCAACAGCCTTTTTCAGTTGGAATTTAAAAACTAAAATGAGCAAATGTTGTGCTCAGCATTTTAAAGGTTAATTGGAATAGGCGAAATCTTTGAGGCATCCGGTTTGCACCACAAGGGAACGATTGTCGAAAATAAGGCCGCACGACAAGGGTTTCAGTCTTAAAATTCTCAGTTGTGTAGACCATTGAAAACTTATCCTGAAGGAGCTCTTTTAAACAAATCACCACAGAATAAGTGTTCAACAGTGCATGGTGGCTATTATAAAGTCCAACTATTTCATCACTTTAAGGGTTAAGATGTCTGTCTTAGCTTTAGTAATTAGTCATTTATTAAGGGGGGTGGGGTTTAGAGTTTTTCAATGGCTCTTTCCAAACACTTGTACTTTTTTGGTGAAAATATTTACTGGTCCTGTTCAAAATACTTTCATTAATATTAAAAAAATTAAAATCTAACCACCAAGTCGCCAAACTTGTAAATATACCCGCCTGCCCAAATAAAAATTACATGTCTCGAGCTGTTTTGCAGGCAGAATTTGTACACTCAGTACAGTTACACAATCATCTCTCACCTTTCAACACCCATATTTGCTAGGAAATCTCTAATAAACTCTGCCTTTTCGTCAGTAGAGTGATTGAACACATCACTATAGGCAGCTGAAATACCTTCTGTGTAGTCTGAACCTGAAGAAAAAAGTTTTGTTGTTTCTGGCATTTACATACTTACATAGTTAACTCTTAAAGTGCTAAACCTGGATTAGTAAAATATCTAAAACTGTGATTATTTTCTGCTGTTGAAAATCTATCCTTAAGAGCTTTTTCAAACAAATTACCACAGGATCGATTTTCAACAACGTATTCAGACTAGATTTTGTTCACTGAAATTGATTTTGTTAGCATTTTAAGGGTTAAAATTTGGAATTTAATAATGACAATAAGACTAGCTGTGCACGAGTGTGACACTACACAAACTTAGATTGTCAGTTTTCCTGTATTGTAACAAAACATATTTTTAACTAAAATTTCCATTCACATGCGGTTTCGCTGAAGTCAAATAGACTTTCTTGTTGATTATATAAATGTCCCTCACAACAAAGATACTTATGTTTGTAAACTTTTTTTTATATCTTTTCGGGATTTTATTGTGTATCACCAACACAACTTCTAAAAGTTAACCCTTACAGTGCTGAATAGGGTTAAGTAGATCTTTTAACTGCGATGACCTTTTGATGTGAAAAAACAGTCCTGTGGTAATTAATTAAAAAGAGCTCCTGTAGGAGCTCTTTTAAACAAATTTGAGCACCCTTAGAATTCTCCACCATGAATCAGTGCACAACAAACCCTTAAAAAAATATTAACCCTAAACAAGTCACACGAATGATGATGCCTAAGGGTTAAAGAAGTCACATGAAATGAAGTCCAAGGGTTAAAGTCAGTAAAAAAAATTGTAAAAATACATTACAGTCATGAACGATTGAATTCACATGAACTTATTTGTGGGAAGTTCTAAAGTTAGGCTAACAAATTACCATGTTTTTAGTGGTTTCTTTTGCGCAGAATTTTTACAAGAAAATAGAAAAAAGGTTGGCTCTCAGAGTCTGTACTTTCAACTTTAAAGGTTAATTGTTCTTCATGCTCATGTATATATGCCACCAAAGCATTATAAAGTCACTATTTACTATTTACTTTTAAAAAAACCCAACAAAACAACAACAAATAAACACCAACAATCTATTACCTGGAAAATTTGGAGCAATGACTCTGCAGCCCATTTTAACAAACGGTTTTAGCACCGGCTCCAGACTTGCATGTGACCCCGGGGTGGAGTGAAGTGCCAAAACAGTGGGCGTGGCAGGGGTCCAGTCTTTGTCGGGCATGGAATCCCCATATCCCACGTCAAGCAACACGCCGTCGGGGACATCATCCCAGCGTCCAATAGAAGTGTGCACGTACACATATCTAACATCTAACAAACTATCGGAAGTGGACGTCTTTTTTAACCTTAAAGTTGAAGTTGTGAAAACACGGCGTGACGATAAAGTTAATGATTTTGCATGATTTATCACAGTAAAAGTGTTTATGCAATGTTTAGCTGATGCTGTAACTAATCTGCTCCAACACTGTTTACATATGTTACCAATCATAATCGTGGTTTGAAATACACGGGTGTTTTTCACAGATTGACAGCGAGAAACTCGTGTTTCATGGGCGCAGACATCTTGAATCTCGCACAATCTCGTAAAGCGAGAACTAAGTTCCAAAGTATGCAATTTTTAAAGTTACGACTAAAACCACGGACAAGTCTGTGCTAAAACGAAACGCTAATTTTAATTTAAAATTTTGTGCGACTTTGTATAAGAAATAATAATTTTAGAAGTTAATAAAAATAAGTTTACACAGTAAATAAACAAGATATAGTACGAGTACCTAACATCCCAGGTTAATGATTAATTGTTTTGTGGGTAGGAGGGCATATGGTGCTTTCCTTCGGTTTAATTTTGATCATCATACAAATCTCTGTGTGATTGCTGGTTGTATGTATCATGCGCATTGTAAAGACTATCTTCATTTTAGTTCAGGCGGGGAAAGGAGAATCGGAAATTCTGTACATATACACCAGAGGATGAAAAGGGAATGGCGGTTAATTATTGGTGTTGTAGTTGTCAGGGAGGATGTGGGTAATTATAATGAATATATAAACATTTAGGAAGGAGGATCACTTGTTTTGCGTTCTTGTTTGTTTTTAAAATAGCTACTCTAACTCTTGGCCATGTAATGACTTCAATCATAGCGCCACGCCTTCCAGTAGCGCACGTAAAATCTTTATTAGGCCCCGCGTGGTTCCCGGGGTATCGCTTGGCCAAGTCCATCGCTTAATAAGCGACGGATTTTGCCGAGCGATACCTCGGGAACCAGATCGGAGAAATGGTAACTGTGGGGATCGATGTTCTGTCGCAACCATCCTCGATAATCCAGGCTGTAATATTTCCATTACATTGCAATGCATACCCTGATCACATTCGCAGTGTTATCACCACTACCATCCTTAAACACAGAAAATGTTGTTTCCAATCAGAAACGTTTTATATTTTCAAATGAGTTTGCAATCAAAGTATACATTTAAGTGTCCTTAACATCTATTCGAAACACAGACGTATCATTTGATTGAACAGTTGTGGGACCGAAAACTACAATAAAACAATTGATAGGGATAATGGGACTGATCAGGTAGTTCTATTAAGTATATGAATTGGTCGGCGAGATCTCCTTACAAGAATCCTACTGAACACGTGTGGGACATGCTAGGGAGAGCTCTTGCGATCCTTTCTGTATTTATAATCTTTCTATTTAAGAACTAAACATAAATGCATAAGACTGTTTCAGTATTTTTTATTCGGTCGCTAAACACCAGGTATAGCATTTCAACATTGAGTACTATACAAAGCACTAATATTCTTCCTCTCCCTCTCCTTCTCCCTCGCCTTCAACAGAGTCGACTCCAACTTCCTCGTAGTCCTTCTCCAGGGCAGCCAGATCCTCCCGGGCCTCGGAGAACTCTCCCTCCTCCATACCCTCACCCACGTACCAGTGGACGAAGGCACGCTTGGCGTACATCAGATCGAACTTGTGGTCAAGACGAGCCCAGGCCTCAGCGATGGCTGTGGTGTTGCTCAACATGCAGACAGCTCTCTGGACCTTGGCCAAGTCACCACCGGGGACAACAGTTGGTGGCTGGTAGTTGATGCCGACCTTGAAGCCAGTGGGACACCAGTCGACGAACTGGATGGTCCTCTTGGTCTTGATGGTGGCGATGGCAGCGTTGACGTCCTTGGGGACAACATCACCACGGTACAGCATGCAGCAGGCCATGTACTTGCCGTGACGGGGGTCACACTTCACCATTTGGTTGGCGGGCTCAAAACAGGAGTTGGTGATTTCGGAAACAGACAGCTGTTCATGGTAAGCCTTCTCGGCAGAGATGACTGGGGCGTAGGTAGCTAGAGGGAAGTGGATACGTGGGTAGGGTACCAAGTTGGTCTGAAACTCAGTCAGATCCACGTTTAAGGCACCGTCGAAGCGGAGAGAGGCAGTGATGGAGCTGACGATCTGACCAATCAGACGGTTAAGGTTGGTGTAGGTGGGTCGTTCAATGTCAAGATTACGTCTGCAGATGTCGTAGATGGCTTCGTTGTCGACCATGAAGGCGCAGTCGGAGTGCTCCAAGGTGGTGTGGGTAGTCAAGATGGAGTTGTAGGGTTCCACCACGGCCGTCGAGACCTGGGGAGCAGGGTAGACAGCAAATTCCAGCTTGGATTTCTTGCCGTAGTCAACAGACAGTCTCTCCATCAGCAAGGAGGTGAAGCCAGAGCCAGTGCCGCCACCGAAGCTGTGGAAGATAAGAAAGCCCTGGAGTCCAGTGCACTGGTCAGCAAGCTTCCTGAGACGGTCGAGAACAAGGTCAACGATCTCCTTGCCGATGGTGTAGTGACCACGGGCGTAGTTGTTGGCGGCGTCCTCCTTGCCGGTGATGAGCTGCTCGGGGTGGAACAGCTGACGGTAGGTGCCGGTACGGACCTCATCTGAAACATTGAAATATACATATAACAGGATGTTGTAATATTTACTTTTGTAAGATGTTACGATAAATACTTTAGAAATACTAGCATGTTGAACTGTCAACTCTGACAATAATAGAATACCCACCGACAACAGTTGGCTCTAGATCCACGAAGATGGCCCTGGGGACGTGTTTCCCTGCCCCCGTCTCGCTGAAGAAGGTGTTGAAGGAGTCGTCCCCACCCCCGATGGTCTTGTCCGAGGGCATCTGACCGTCAGGCTGGATGCCGTGCTCCAGACAGTACAACTCCCAGCATGCATTGCCCATCTGGCATCCGGCCTGGCCGACGTGGACGGAAATGCATTCCCTCTGTAAAAAAATCTCAAGTTTAGGTTCAAATTGAACATATGATTGACCTTGATGTAAAAACACAAACTCAAAGATTTTACAACCTAAGGCCAGGCATATTTACTTTGTTTCTAAGATTGTTCCATAAAATAATTGTTCGAAATAAAAATGTAGTGTCTCCAGGTAGTTTAACTGGAAAAAAATGTATAGAAATTAATAAGCGGTTTTCTAATGGTTTGATGAGATTTCCTACGGAAATCTTATCAAACTAATAGAAAACCGCTGAGTAATTTGTATACATTTTTTCTAGTGTATATTTTAATAATATCTGAAAAGTACTGTGTCGGTACATATTGTAATACAAAATAGCCAACTACAAAGATTTGGGTTTTTTAAATTTGTGCTAAAAAAATAACAAAATAAACCCATTTATGTTGTTAGTCAAAGCAATCTTTTTAATCGGCGATATAAAAAAAATTGCGAAAGTAATCTTTTCTTTAACTTTTGTATTTTTCGGATCGGCGATTTCGTAAATTAAGCAAACAAAAATGTACCCCGAAGGTTGTAATCCCAAATATAACATAAGCCGTCCCCGTCACGGTGTAAATAGCGTAAAAGTCAAAGATAGAATAGGAACCATAAGTTTACGTTTTCGAATTAAAATTCCAATGAGCTGCGATAACATGGGAGGCACTTCCACTAAGCATTTAAATTGGCCCTTTTTTCTTCTTTATTTTTGGCTTTGTTTTGTTGTTTTTACAAAATCAATATCGAAGTTTTTCTTTCTTAAGTGAACATTTTACACTATTTTTTTGCATTTGTACAACAGTGTTTTTCTTTTAATAAAGTGCACACTTCACAACGACTTTTTCTGAAATATCCTGAAATGTTTGATTTCAAAAGTTGGAGGATGTATAAAGGCAAACAATGTTTGTATATTACAACTTCTTAATAGGGTTATGAAGTATCGATTCGGCATAATATTTCGTACGTTTGTCTGGCAGGTAGTCTTACTTCACAACGGTGTGAGAAGCTAAACCAGGGCCCCGTTCCTCAAAGCGATTTTAGCTAAGTTGATCGTAAGTGCTAAAATATAACATTGGC
>JAULCD010295573.1:0-10022 GCA_032361085.1 Calliostoma canaliculatum | reverse complement strand
ATCACCCCCCTATCCATAAATTATGAACGGTCCCTTATATAGTTGACGACGTTGATGTTGAGACGGTTGACAACATTAATGGTTGACTGGTTGACGACATAGATGCTGAGCTGGTTGATGACAGTGACTTCTACAGTTTATCAATGATAACGAGACTCCTACAGAGTAATTCACACACACAGAGAGAGAGAGAGAGAGAGAGAGAGAGATGCCTGTGTTTCCACCATCAGTCAGGTGTCTGTAGACGAGCTTACATAGCAGTCACATCCCGTGTATCGGTGTGTGATCCCGTGTATTGCCAGTGTTTATGACTCGGGTAGTGTGATCGATCTGAACTCCGCTGATCAATCTCCGGACTCAAACACCAACTATGCATAATTTAACCGTTCTTTGTACATAGAAAAGCCCGATAAGGATTTGGATAATTCAGGAAAAGTTAGGACCTTCTGGGAATCGACGGCCATATTTCAAAGACGAATAATCGATGGTGTTAATCCAAGTTATCGGGAATCAATAACCAGGTGTGTGCAGACTTCACGTCGCAGTAGGACAGCCCACGAGCTGTGCGGAGCTCGGGCAGCCAGCGACACCTGCCGGAATCTGTCACCTCGGGTTTGTTTATCTCAACGGAAATGTAACAAGACTTCAGTTTCAGTAGCGCGTGCATCACGAGCTATCGTCTGCTCGGATTTTGTGACCTCTGTGACATTCCCGGATCGTTTCACGTGTCTGTTTTATGGTTGCCCGTATACAGATAAATTCGTTTTGGAACATTTACTGAACCCATCACAGTTTAAAGAACGTTATGATTTCTTGTTCACATCCGCGCTGTTCAAGGTCTAACTGTTGTGTGTAAGAGTCAAGAGAACCTCTGAACCACTGTGTGCTGGTGCTTCAACGTGTCTGTTGTGTGTGTTGTTGGTGACTGAAAAATAATCGTCCAAAGATCACAATGGATGTATTGAACAATGGATATGACAAAAATTTAAATCCCAACCCTGACGCATTGCCCTGAAATTGCGACGGGTTGTTTTTTTTTGTGATCCGACAACCAATATGGAACCAGCCAGTATTCAGTGGCCCTCAGGGGAACAAGAGGGTAAGTCAAAGATGGAAGAGCGGAATGGTGAGAATTCTGAAGTTAAATCTTCAACTGAAGTGAACACATTTCAAAACGGATCTCCAGTTGATACAAACAGCAAGGAGACACGAAATGACGGACACAGTGAAGTGAAAGACTCGGCTACTGTGGGGGCTGCTAAAGATGTGCCCCTAGTTAGCTCGAGGAGTACCTCACAGGTGGACTTTGTACAGGAGGCACAGAACAGAGGGGTGGTTCAGGGCGGAGACAGGACGCCAGGCGAGACAGCTGCTGCTTCACCGGGTTCTGGAGACAGATCAGAACCAAATGGTGACACAAAACAGAACAGGCCCCATAGTGCGGTAGTGTCTACTGGTAGCAAAACAGTAGGTGACACAGGACAAACAGTATCTGACTCCAAACCCGAAGCAACTCCCGATAACGTGTCTTTACAGGAGAAGGGTTCGGATAACAACAAAGAAACTAATGTCCAGGAAAACAACAAGGTGGACACAGACAAGGGTGCTGAGACTAAGGTGCCCGGGTCGGGCAAAGACGGGGACAGGGCCCCTGATGACAGTAAACCAGTGTCGAGTGACACCAAAAGCGAGGACAGTGCCCCTAATGACAGTAAACCAGTGTCCAGTGACACCAAGAGCGAGGACAGTGACTCCAACAGTAAACCAGTGTCGAGTGACACCAAGAGCGACGACAGTGACTCCAACAGTAAAACAGTGTCCAGTGACACCAAGAGCGAGGACAGTGACTCAAACGGGAAGGATACGGACCCGCTGTTGACCAAGACGGACTCACAGAAGACGCTGCAGTCGGATACCGCCTCCAGTGACAAGAGCGATTCATTTTTGGATAGTAAGAAATCAGAAAATAAGAAAAAATACTCCTACATTCCAATTGTTGCTACAGGTAAGGACAAGGAAAAGAACTCTTCTGACCTAAAAAGAAAGAAAAGTGACAACGCTCCTCCCAAGGCTCCAGCAAAGAACCACCGGGGGGGTTTGATGGGCAGCACTCAGAACATTGCCCTGAAGGAGAAGAGCGAGCCCCTGGCGGCCACGGAAGCCAAGGGGGAGACAACCTTCTCTGTTGTAAACGAAAACGATAATAAAATGAACGGTAAAAATGTGAAGTTTAATGAAACTGATAAAGACAAGAAATCGTCACTAGTGGTTAAAAAAGGAAGCAAAATTCCCGAACTTGATAAAACGAAGCAAAATTTGTTGCAGAAAACTTTACAAAGAGAGAAGGCGGTGCTAACTAACGGCACCGTTAAAGCGCCGGAGAAAGAAAACGTTTTGAAGACAGAGATGACCGTGACCCGACCGGAAGAGAAGAAGGTTCCTCTCAGAAATTCACCGGAAGTTAATACCATGAAAGACCCCTTCAAGCCGAAGTCAATCCTGGCCCGGGCAATCATGAAGAAGGTCAAGGAGGGTTCAGGTCAAGGTCAGAACAACTCTGACCCGAAACACATTGTGCTGAACGGCCCGCCGCCGGCGGTGAAGACGGCGAGTAAGAAGTCTCTGACAGTTCCAAGTCCGGTTCCTCGTGACACAAGTGATGACAAGGACGACCTGCTGTCTATCGGGTCTAGACGAGACTCGACAAAAATGTCCTTGTCCGACTCAATGTCCCGGAAGTCGGTGGACTACCGTGTTGCCAACGCGACCACAGTGACGATCCCGGCGTCGGGTCAGGACGAGGAGAAGACCAAGTCTGTGATGACCAACGACTCGTGGATCCGGTCCGCCATCCCCTACATGCCGCTAAGCATGGCCATCTTCTGTCTGTTCCTCAACATCTTCGTGCCCGGGGCAGGTGAGCTAACATTCATCAGTCTGTTGTCCCAGGGCAGGTGAGCTAATACTTGTCAGTCTGTTGTCCCAGGGCAGGTGAGCTAACATTCATCAGTCTGTTGTCCCAGGGCAGGTGAGCTAACATTCATCAGTCGGTCCCGGGGTTTTACTCATTACATCTCTCTAGTGGCAATCTCATAAAAACCAGTCCTACTGTCCCGTTCCGCTTTCTCCACTCTTCACGTAGAATCTGAAAGTCACCAATAGAAGGTCGTGAAAACTGACCTTTCAACGACAATTTAATTTCAACCAATCGAATTAAAGCTTCTTTCGGTATTTCGGTTTTGGCTATAAGAATTCAAAAGCGTAAGCCCCGCCCCGCTGTTTACACGACCGGCTAAGAGGCTCGCTGATTGGTCGCTTCAGGGTCAGTCGGACACGACCTTCTATGGGTGACTCTCAGATCCTACATGAAGAATGTAGAAAGCGCAAAGCCGCTGTAGGACTGGTTTGAATGAGATTGGTTTATTTTAACATCAACGTTTAAAATCGAAACATGTAGCTTTTTAACCACATTAGCTTAACCGCCGTTAAAGCAAGTAAAGTAGCGAAAGTACATAGTTTGAAATAATAATTTGTAATAAAACCCATCACAAATGTTTCTAATAAACACAAAATGTAGCAACGAATTCCTGTGGGGTGAGTCGAGTAAATTAGTCCGTAGTGTTTACTTAAAAACAGTTTAAAAGTGCATGTAATTGCACGGTAATTTAGTTTCAGTGCGACTTCTAATTAGAAAGACACGATGTTCAATGGCGCTTTGCGGCCTCACGGAAGATCACAAGAAATATTTGCAGATGGCGGGTTGACCTCAAAGCTAATTTCAGAGAACTCATTAAACGGATCAGTTCAAATTTTTCACAGATAGATAAACATACATACATCTTTTCTTGGTACTCATTACAAATCGTTCATGAAAAGTATTGATGTACAATTTATGACTTATATGGATGGGAAATTTAGGTGAAGAAGAGCAAGCATATGCCCTGAAACGTTGTGAAACCAAATTCCTATTCATACTCAATGTACTCATTTGAAAAGAATCACAAATTGTGGTGAATTGAGGTATAATTCAGGACTTTTTATAGGATTTTTTTGTACGGATGTTCACGACGGGTGAAGAAGAGCAAGCATATGCCCTTAGAATCGTGAACAGACATACAAAGACAAACCCATCCATACTAATCATTGCTTATACATCACCACTTATAAATGTCTCTCAAAGGATTGATATTGAAGTATAATATTAAAATACACAACATCCTATCCATACTCATGGTACTTATTTGAAATAATTCATGTGGCGAATTGACGTATACGCAGGACTTTTTATGAATAGGAACTTATTTGTACGCCTGTTCATGACTTTTCAGGGCATATGCCCTGAAACGTCTTGAACAGACGTACAAAGACGTTCCCATTCATGAAAATCATTGCTAATGCATCACCACTTGTTAATGTCTCTCAAAGGATTGATATTAAAGACAAATTTTAAAATACACAAATAACAAGTTAATGAACCTTGTGACAGTAATACGCCTGAGCTACCGACTCGTGTACATTTGGGTTGTGCACATAAGTAAAAGTGTGATAAACAAAATATACACACAATAAGTAATGCTGTTAAATACCCATGTAGTTCCTAGATAGTGGTACGGAGTGCAGTACGACGAGCTTCTGATACCGTGTAGTGCACTCGTTACTCTACTTTCTCCGGACCTCGTCAGTATATGGCGATTGCCGTCTGGAAATAAATTTAGACCTAAACCTACGGCAACGTTAATTCTAATATTTAAAAACAATATTTCTTTAATTATTTTAAACAAATAATTACTTTATTTTCACGCATCAACTTAAATATTAAATTTTAGCAGTCAATTCGTATGGATATTGTAACGTTGTGTTTAGTAATTATTCACGGATTATCAAATGACTGATTTTGTTGGTAAACCGAAATTACAGTTTTTTAAACCATAAAAAACAACAAGACGTACATCCAAGGTAAGATAAATGTCAGCAAGAATTTATTTTTGACAAATGCATAGTTTACAACGATATCGTGGCAGGTATGAACATAACATATTGGTCAAGTGGCATGGTTTAAAATGCGGTCAATTTACGATGACTTTACAAAACGGCATCTTGTTGTGAAACTGATAGCTTGGTTATTATGGGTTTGAACAAATAGTAATAATTAAAACAAATAACGTTGGATTACATTTACATGGTAAACTACTGTATGAATGTAGATTAAAACAAGGCTGGCTTTTATCAAAAATGTATTAGCTTATTTAGGCTTACTGAACTGTGAAATATCTTACAACGTACGTTTCGTTTCATTTGTATCTTCCATCTATTGAAATGTTAATTTTCAAGCCATTTTGTATTAAACAAAGTGAATTTCTGTTATTTCTATGGACTTGGAATACCCAAAGTTGTTTGATATACAAAATTTTACAATATCTGTTTCATCTCATATTATTGCATGTAATATAATCTTTATGATTAAGGGTTTTAATAAAGTTATTTACATTATCCTATTTTATTAAGTTATTAAGAGATCAAATTTCAATTTTATTATATCTGATGAATATACCGCAACATCTTAAGTAAGTTCATTGGAATTTATACATTCGAAAAAGAAAGAAAATCAATCTTTTGGTCTCTTGTGTGTAGCGTCTTGATACAATGAAAATGTATAGGTAGCCAGATAAATTAGTTGTCTATCTAAGGATTACAACACAGTTAGGCTAATTTCCTATTCACCCGAGGGAAACCAGAGTTTATGCTGCAACATGTCTGCTCCCCAGACAGTGAATCTACCACTAAGCCGGTTGTCTACAGAAACAGCTGTAACTTACACTCTGTTATTCCTGTATTCTATGTTTGCGAGACCCATCTTCTTCAAGTCAGTAACATTGTCTTACACAAGATGAATAATGTATAGAAACTATTCAGCCGATTTCCATTGGTTTGATGATATTTTATTTTGGAAATCTCATCAAACAAATGGAAATCCGCTAAATAATTTATGTACGTGTTTCCAGTGTTGTGGCAGAGCAGTTCAGTGGTTCTTGGGCTAGATTACTGACCAAGAGGTCAGGGATTTCAATCTTGCTGGACGAGTACGTGATATTGTATGCGCTTAAACATATTTTCACATGCAGTGAGAACAGAGTAGAATACTGACAGTAACACACACAGTTCGCAGGTACCTGGCGAATCACGTAAGTTCCCCTGCATCACATTAAGACCTTGACGATACAAGACTTCCTCTTCCAATAAACATTATAAGTGATTTTTTGAGGGGGAAAGTGTGTTAAAAGTGTCAAGTGTGTTATAAGAATGAGGTGGATATACCATAGCCTGGATTCTCGCTGATTGTTACAACTTTTAAAAGAATATTGACTTCACAGTAGTGTAAATGTAGTGGCCGATTCCCTGGCTTTGTCCCCTGTTGTGATACACTGAGTGAGATACACTTGGTGTCGTTTTACTAACTCGTCCTAAATTTACGATGTAAACCGCGTCCCATAATAATTAGTTCACAAATGTTAAAATTTAGTTGGTAAACTGTACAGTTTCAATGAAAACATGTTTTCTTGGGAAAGTTCACTGTTTACAACACGTTTTGACATGGAATAACTAACCCCATTGGTCTAGTGGTATGTTGTACTTCAATGTAAATGTCCGAAGGGTAATACTCCTTAACTTTCATTATCTTTACGATATATTTGTAGAACAGGACCCTTTTTTCCCAATGTCCCTTTGGTAGTATTTGATTAAAATTAGTTGTGAATATTTTCAATGACCACGAAGAAATATTAATTAAGATCGATCTTAATTTACGTAGTTTTATGGAATGGAAGTTAAGATCTTAGGCTAAATATAGCAGTGTCTTACAACTATCGCAACGCAGAAATCGATATGGAACCGGTGCCATTCGGCACCAGTTCCACATCGATCTCTGCGCTACGACAATCTTAAGCCTATGATAAGAAACAATCTACAGAACAATGTTTTAGAAATCACTGACGAACAACTTAGCCTAAGATCGTTTTGTGGAACATGTCCCAGGACAATTCACCACGTAACTTAACGTCCGCAGTTTGATCGACTCACAATATTAGTGAAGCCATGGACAATGATGACCTGTCACAACTAATTTGCTTCATTTTAACTGTTTTCAATTTCAACTTCGTTCTGTGTTTTAATGCCTTTTGTTTAGCCTTAAACTATGCCACGGGGCCAATAGGTTGGCTCAGAAATGTCAAAAACCGTTGTAAAATGTGCACTTAAGAATAGCTAATACACAGTTGCAAAACGAAGTGTGTATATTGGTAAACTACATTCATTGGTCCAGAGACGTTGTTTCCTATGTTGTAGATTTGCGATAGCTTTGTAAAAATGGCGCCATGTTTGTAATTGATTTGTAATTAAACCTAAAAGTGTCCTAAAAACATAACAAAAATAAAACACCTCAACACATTATAAACATGTATGAGTGGTGTGGCTCTTAACGTACATTGTGCCTAAAAGTGTTTTAAGGGTTATTTTTTTCAAATCGCTGTTGGTTCATTCAGTGAAATAGGGGATGTTTTAAGACTTAACCGAAACAGTTTATATTGCACAGCGTGGGAGAAGCACATGGCAGAATCGAACTGTAACATTGTGTAAATCCCAGAATAAACCAACAACGTGCCAGACGTAAGGGAAATATCACATCTTATTCAACAAACTTCTCGCTGGAGTCAACAAAGGCAGGCACTTGGAGACTGACATCAGACTTATTGTAATTGGAATCTCTGACACTTATTGATCAACAAACACTTCCTTGATTTCAATTAAGACTCTATACACGTGTAATTAATATTGTAATTCAAATAAAAGCAATTATATCTTGACAGTACACCGCTTTGTTTCTTTTGTCTTAGGAAATTTAATAATTATTCAACATTGAATATTTATTATGCATTGTACTCATAAAGGATATTTGATATAAATTATTTTAGGGACATTTAGAAGTGAGTGTACATATTTCAGGATTTCTTGAATGTCAACATCTAGTTTGTTCGAAAGTTCACGACGTTTCGGGGCATATGCTTGCTCCTTCATCCGGTGATGCCCCGAAACGTCGTGAACTAACTAACAAACAACAAACAAAAGTTGACATCCAATAAACCTGAACTAGATATTTAATATGTTTTGTTGATTTTGGACAACATATATAGGAAGGTGAACGATACTCTGTGATGGACTTATATACGAAGTGTACTGTTTCACAAAGCCGTCGTAAAATCACGACGTCACAAACCATGTCACTGTGGGTTCGGTTTACTAAGTACGAAATCGTTGTAAACTGTGCAATTTCCAAAGAAGCTAATCCATGATTTAGGACGTTGTCGATTTAGAACGGCTTTGTGAACAGTTTTCTGAACCCAATGTAAAAAAGAATAATCATTTAAAGTGATCTGTAGTTAAAAACCGTCCAAACACATCCAGACACTAAAAGAATAACTTTGCATAGTATATATAAATAGGCTGTTGAACGCCAATTCTGTAATAATATACTTAACCCTTACAGTGCGGAATAGGGTTAAATATATTTTTATTCGCGCAAGTCTTCTTCACCATAGTCTAACAAATCGTACAAAAAGCACTAAAGGTGCTTAACATGTTTCCCTAAGTATCAATTATGGAGATGAGATTCCGTCCTGCGCTGGTATCTATTATAATATACTTCAAACAAATTACCACAAACTATTTTTGATAAATACATAGGCCTGATATGAACACAAGGAAATGCCCTCTTAAAATATCACTAAATCAACTTTGGCCGCAGGTTTCTCCCACATTGGGAAACAAAACACTGGGATCATGTATTTTAGAACTGTGTACAACAAGTTGTTTTATTTGTGGACATGTAACTGTGGCCTTCATGGTGCAACTTGGCTGTTGGCTCTGTATTGTATAATACATGAAGATTGATCGGCTGTCCATTAATAATCACCGTTTCTAAAAATGAAAATAGTGGCTATTGTCACCAGTATGAATGTTTTCAGCGTGTTATATTTTTGCTGCAGGGAAAAGATATTTATGTCAAAGGTTGACTGAATCCTGTGAATTTTGTATATTTGTAATCTGACATAATTTATAATTACAGCGCAGTTCTTGTCGTCCTGTAGGAATAGATAAAACAAAATACCGACTCGCTGATGCTAAGTGCTGTTTCCAATATTGTTAATGAATGGATGTTTCAAAGAATAATTTTACTCAAAAGGAATTAAATAGTTTTGACTGCTAGAAACTGAAAAAGTAAGTACAAAAGAGCTTGTTGGCTGATTAATACGTATGTGTACGTATTTTGTTGCCAAACATACTAAATCGTTTATAAAAAAGAAACAATACTATTTTTTTAAAGAATGCAATTATTGGAAGAAAGAACAACAGAGGAATAAAAGCTGATAATTTTGTTTCAAGCTCCATGTATTTTTACTTTGTTACTTTACACTACTCATCGTGTTTTGTTGAAAACCTGTCTTCTGATGTTAGCATGCTCCGTCAAGATCGATTTCAAATAAACTACCACAAATTAGCTTTTTCACAGTGTTTTAGTTTAGAACGTTGACACCAAAATCAACAATAGTTGTCATTCACATTTTAGTATTAACGTTCGTCAATTATCACACACATGTTCTAGTTTGTGAAAGTTTTGTCGTTCAGTTTCAGTTTTATTGTTGACTTTTATATCAACACAGAATTGGACAGAGATAAGCTCACAGACTATTTCTAGTAAGTAAATAGCAGGGTTTATTTAATATCAAACAGTCAGGAAATTGCCAGATACCACATAGCCAACAGACTTAGACATCAGTTTATCTAACCTTTCTTCAAATTGATCCAAAGTAAGTCTTCGGAAAACCCTACGGCGCTTCAATTCTGTGCATATCAGTCTTATTTAGTCTGACGTGAAGAATGTCTGATGCGATTGAAAAAACATCTAGTTTAATGTGTCATTATTAAACATGGTTGTTTCTTTGGGGTTGTTGTTGTTTATAAACAACAAC
>JAULCD010295462.1:0-10022 GCA_032361085.1 Calliostoma canaliculatum | reverse complement strand
AAAGCTTTCCTGTAATAATTTGTGTGAAAGAGCTCCTATAGGAGCTCTTTCACACAAATTATTACAGGAAAGCTTTTAAACAGCACAAGGGGGCAACAGTTTTGAGTCATACTCAAACTAGTCCAGCACTGTAAGGGTTAACTACTTTTTGATGACAAAGGTCTTGTTCAATTAGTTCATTTTAGTTGTGACATTCAGAAGATCTCTGATTGAGGAAAAAACTATCTGGCCTGTGGTGTTTAGAAAAATGTAGATTGTTGGAGTGAGCGAGTTATTGTTTAGTGCTTTTTGGGCAATATCACAACCATTAGCGGTGAGTATATTGTTGGAAGAAAAGAACCGATTTGTATGTAATGATGAAGAAGTAAATTCACAAAAGAACTTTCATGTTTGTCATCTGCGAAGAATCTTCGCCATTGCAAGAAGGAAGACCCATGGCTTTGGAAATAATCTCACACACATACACTTTATTTTGAAAGAACAACTACTCACCAGTCTGTAATGTTCAAATGAAGTTAATCCTTAAAGTGCAAAAAGCAACATTTGCAATTCTAGTCAAAATAGGCTGTTGAAAATCTATCCTGTGATAATTTGTTAAAAATAGATCCAAAACCCTTACCCGTGCTAAATTGTTTGAGATCATCTATTCTGAGTGGCACATTCTGGAAATTTTCCTGACTTCGCCTTTACTAAACATTGCCACCTGTGTGGCCAAACAGTGTCACCCAAGTATTTTCATGAGCCACAAGGATTTAGGAGCTCTTTTAAACAATTAACCATAGGATAGGTTTTCAACAGCACTAGTTGGTCACATTTTAAAATCCTACCCACTCCAAATCAACAGTCTAAGGTTAGGCAAGAATACATTTTCAGGGAATTTCACTGTTTCTTACCCAGCTACTCTCAACAAAGGTCCTGCTGAAATCAATTTAGCACTTGAAGGGTTAAAAAAATGTAATAAAACTTACTTGTCTGTGATGTTGGGGTAGCTGTATTCTTGAGCGGAACGTCCCCACAGTCCTCCTCATCTGACTCCCACCCATCGTCAGCCTCTTCATTTGACTTTGGCTTCATCACTTCAGCCAGAGTCATGTGAATAGGTTCCTCCTTCTTCCTCTTCTTTGACCTTCTGGTCCTTGGTTTTGGTATTGGAGCCTCTTGCCCACTGGTTGAGGAGCTGGCTTGACTTGCTCCACTTGGAGCTGCTTCTGCTCCTTCCATACTGGAGTCATCACCATCTTTACACTTTGCTGTTTCTGAACACCTGGTATCTTTTAAATCATCACCATGTAAATCTTTTTCACGAGCACCTATTTCAAGCATTACTGCCTTTTCTTCCAATCGAGCAATTGAAGCATCCGAGACCTCTTCTGTTTGTCGTGTCTCGTCCCCTGTGAGAGAGTCCTCATGGGTGCTTTCATGCAGTTTGAGCATAACAACATTATCTTGAGCACAGCTTTGATCAGAGCTTTCACTGCAGCTTGTCTCTCTTCTAACTTGAGGAGAGACCTCACTAAAAACCTCATCTCTTTCAGTCTCATCTTGATCTTGTTTGTTTGTTGTACAAATACAATCACTAGATCTACTGTCACAATCATCTGTCTGTAAGTTTAATCTGGTGCTTTGAGCATAACTTTCTGTTTCATTGTTAACTGTACACGAGTTAGGAATATTCTCTGAAGAGGACAAAATAGGGCTACTTTTGATGTCTTCCTCTGCCGTGTTCACCGATGTCACAGTCGGATTTAACAGCTCCAATGAGTGAGACATAGAATACGAGTCAGCAGTTCTTTCACAGGTTTCATTATTATGTTCAAGACTAGTATCTTCTTTTTTCATTTCTGACATTTGTCCACAAGAGTCTGAATTTGCACTAACACCATCTTGTACATGTGTCTCACTGTCTATTGAAGTGTGTGTATCACTATGAGACATGTCTTGGCTGTGCCTTGTAATTGGTTCAACAGACTCTAATGTCATCTTGTCATCAAAAACAGGCAGAGGAGGTTTCTTTCTGACAATTTGTTTTGCTGATCCGTCCTCTTCCAAATTACTTTCTGTTAATTTGACACCATTATCGGTTTTATATTCAACCACAAGGGTTTTAACAGAACCATTCAGTTCATCTGTTTTCACTGTATCAAGACTGCCCGCTGCTACACATCTAATGCTGTCTACACTGTCAAAAGTAGCAGACTTGCTGAGTTCCTGACTGGCCGAGATAGTTGTGGAGGTGGAGCAGTCAGTGGATGCCACATCCATGTCTGCTCGACTGTTCCTGGTCTCACTTTCCAGGTACTTGCGATCTGGCAGTGGCGGCGCTGGTGTGTCCGATTCTACAGACACTTCCCGCGGTGGTTTTATGTCACCTTCTGACACAGACTTCTCTCCCAAGACCAAGTTAGGCAAAGACAGTGTATCGGTTTGTGTCTGAACACCATTGATTGTAGATGTTGACACAGATTTGTTTTTCTGACCCATCTTGGATTGCTTCCTGAACAGAATCTGAGGGTTTGCATAAAGGTCTGTGTCTGTGTCATCTTGTAATTGTTTGGTGAGCACACTGTCTGAACTGTACCGCTGTTCATTGCGATGAGGCCTCTTGCTGCTGTCCCCGGGGCAGCTGTTGAGTCTCTGCATGATGCCCCCCCTCACAGTGACCTCCTCAGGTTCTATTATCTCCCCCTGGCTGCTCTCCACAGTCATGGCAGTGTCACTGAACATGGAGCTTGTAACACTGCGTATCTGACTGTCTCTACCACTCTCTGGGCTCTCAGCAGTAGGTGTTGTGATTCCACTATCCTGACCATTTTCACTTGAAGGTACTCCATCCTTAACTTCACCAAACTCATTTATATGATCATTTGAAACATCAAAGGCCTCAGTCTTTTGCTTTTTTGCTAAGGCTGCTTCTAATTTGACCTTTTTACGAATTTCTTCCAGGGTTTCATAGCCTGGATCCATTTCAAGCAAATCATCCCCATCTTGGGCAGATGCCCCTTCAAGAGACACCTGCTCCTGCTTAACGGATGAGCCTCGATCCACAATATGAACAACTGTCATGTGCTCCCCATCCTCAGGAATGGTTTCATTAACACCTCGATTAGGGAAGAGGCCATTTCCAGAACCTACCTTCGTTTTGTGTATTAGAATCACATCTTCTTTATCATCACGAGCTCTTCGGTACAAGCGTAATGACCTTGCCCGTGACACATTTTTGGGACTCTTCCTTGATGTTGGTTCTGCTTCGAGAGTTGACGTTTCTTGAGCTGGGAGTGCATCTTGTTGAACTGCGTTCACATTGTACCTCCCTTTGCTTCCAATTCTTAAACATCTCTTCAACTTGGTAAAGAAACTATCTCCAGACGACATAGAAATTGGTCGAAAATTTGGAGGCAAAGTTGCAGATCTATTTTCTGGTCGTTGACTGCCAGTAGGCATACTGTGTGAGCGTCCAATTTCCTTGACTTTCTTTTGACCTGTGGCCATGATATCATTATTCATTTTTACATGAAACTGAATTTATTATCCCACTTCCTCCATTTGAATACACCATATTCAAAATAGCTATGACAATAAATAAGCTTTAGAAAATGTTCAATAACAATAACAAAATTTCATTTTTTAAATATGCCCACGCACAAACAGATATAAACTACCCTATTTGATGCACAGAAAGTAGTGACCTCATCTTCAACTTCCTCAACTCACAACCATCAAACTTAGTTCAGTCATTGAACATATCCGTCACAAAGACACCTTGACATTCCATGAATGCAGCATGGGTGGGTTCGTGGCTAATCAGTTTGCATATATTTTCCCTGGTAACAAATAGATCAGCTGTGGTGCACTGGTGCTTTATCTTGAGGTTATGACTCAATGTCAGTCCACCTCTTGACACTCGCTGAAATATAAATTGGTGAAAAACATTAGCCAAATTGATTGGTCACAGATCAGTGAAATACAAACCGGTAAAAAATATAAGTGTAATCATAATTCAAGATTTTGGGATGCCAACTTCTTTGTACATATGTGATCTTTTAGTGATTTGTCTATTTTCTGTTTGATTAGCATCCTTGAAATTTAATTCAGGGCTTTATGCCCTGAAACATTGTGAACAAAATCCTGAATTATGCCTTTCCACATCTAAATGTCCCTCAAAGAATTGATGAGTCTAATTGATTGGTCATACATCACTGAATGATGCATGATTGCAAACTTATAAAATTCAGACTTATATTATCATCAGGTCAATGATGTTTGTAATTTGATGAAGCTATGTCATAATTATGGTAACAGATAATCTAATAACTATGAAAACTTTAGTTTAGCCCTTACTTACTTGGAATTTTTTTTAACTCTTAAAGTGCTGAACAAAACATTTGCTCAATTTAGTTTTCAAATTCCAGCTAAAACACTTTACAGACTGTTGAAAAACTATCCTGTGGTAATTTGTTTAAAAGAGCTTCTACAGGAGATCTTTTAAACAAATTATCACAGGATAGGTTTTAACAGCACAAGGTGCTCACAGTTTTAAGACTGGCTGAAATCAACTCAGCATTTCAAGGGTTAACATTAACGTCGGCAATTCTACCAAATGTTCACCAAAGCAAAATTATATGTTGAGTTCATGTATAGGTTTTAGTAAGATGATATAATCCAAACATTTGCAACATTTTGATTTTGACTGAGGTATTACATGAAGGATAAATTATTTCAGGCGTGCACTGTAATGGTCATAATGACAGTGTACACAATGACTTATGACTTATTTGTGAAAAGTATTATAATAAAAACTGCAACGGCTTATCTAACCATTGACCATGAATTTTTATTCAAGATTTTGAAATTAATTTTTTATTTAAAACACTTAGGCCCACTTGCACAAAATGATTGAAATGCCACATTGTAGCATTTCAATCATTCTGTGCAAGTTGGCCTTAAGTGTTGCAAACATAAATATACAACTATTATAGTTATAAAGGTTTACATTGATAAAACATAAGAAATGTTTTGAGCAAGTAGAATCTATGAGTAGATCCTGTCGAATTTCTATATCTGAAATGGAATGACACACTTGCACTAAATGACTATAATGCCACAATAGTTGTAAATTCTTACAAACGCGACCACTAGGATTTATGACTATTATAGCACTATCATTGCTTTGTGCATGTAGGGCATTTTGTCAATTTCTCATATCATCTGAAATAAGTATAGACATCAAATCTTTAAATTATTAAACATGCACAATATTATCAATGACTAAGCAGAAAAGTCAACAACAGTTGTCCCCTCACAATGACCATGTTTACAACATGAACTGACACAGTAGTCTAGAACCAGAAAAGAGGTAGCTTATCTGTTTCTTAAATATATCTTAAATTCTCTTTGAGAATCTAGGCATTTTCATTTTTCAAACAGTTATTATTTTTTATTACTGATTATGTCACTTTCAGTGCCGTTTATTTGTAAACCATGCAAGAAAAAATAAAAGGCATAACATAGAGTTAAGCATTATTTACATAGTAACATAGTATCATTGTCCGTTGGCTTTTTGAAAAGCCAGTCACAGGGACCGCCTGTCAAAAGGAATACCGGTCCTACTCATTTTCTGCCTGTCACCATAGTAGGTTACAACTTATTTTTCAGACTAAAACCTTCAATCTGCTGGAACACTGCTTATGTCAACTGTGAGCTAAGAAATTACGTTTCATTACGTTTCACTCCCTGTCAGGGGAGTTATACATAGTTCCATAGGACCAAGCCATGTTTCTCAGCTAACTAACTATAAATTTATACTGCTAGGCTGTCAAAGGTTGAATAGCATGAAAAAACAATAGAATCGACGACTTGATGTGATTATCGCCAATGGCATTTCTATCAAACAAAGGGACTGACATACTTAAAAGTTACCGGTCCTGATAATATTTTACCGGTCAAAAGCCGGCATATACTGGAGAACAGAAACATAGATAGTATCACGCATTATTCACACTTCAACAACTGAAAATGTCTAGTTATGATAACAAATGCTTTACTTCCTTATGGTTATGTTATCTGCCATAATTCTGGACTTGTGTGTAAGTCTTTTTATTTCTATGTATGTTAATAACATTTTGGGGAATAAATGTTAGCTCCTTCGTCACCAGAAGTTTGCTCCTTCGTCAACTAAAGAAGGAACATGCATATGCCCCAAAAAATTGTGATCGCGCGTACAAAGAAGTTTACATCCATAAAAGTCATGAATTATGCCCTAACACTTCTAAATGTCCCTTAAAGAGTAATTAGGCCTAGTCTTTCGTATTACATTAGCTCGGCTTATAACCATTACCAACTGGACCTCTTTACTTAAAGTGATCTTAGTTTTAAGATGATCGTATGCAATTTTTGAAACAATTTCCTGTGGAAATTCTTATCTTAGGCCTACGACTGTTGTAGCGCAAAAGTCGAGTTGGAACCGGTGCCATTTGGTTACAAAGCAATATATGCACTATGACAATTGTAAGCCAATGTTATATTTTAGCAATTACATTCAACTCTGCTAAAGATCGCTTTGAGGAACTGGGCCCTGATCATAAAAATGTAAATGTAAAAGAATAAATAAAATAAAATAAATCTTGCTGTAACAACATAACAATCACACTCACTGAGAGATATAAATCACAAACTGATTTCTTGCATGGTGGAACAAGTGTAAACATAAAACATGATCAACAAGCTAAACACTAAAATGTTTACCATCAATACCATAATGAAACTTGTGAATTTATTTTTTAAATGGTAACAGTGTTTAATATTTAGGTTTGAAAAGTATTCTTATTCCAAACACCTATATTAAAGACTACAATTTTGTAAACTAACAAAATAAAAAAAGGACAATAAAAAGGGCCAGCATGCTTAAAATTTCTCAATTTTAATTTTTAAATTCCAGTCTTCATAGGCTGTTAAAAACCTATCATGTGACAAGTTGTAGGCATATCGCGATACGTATCATAAGTTCAGTGTATCGTTTCACCCCTACTTTCAAACATAAAGAAAAAACGTATGCAGAAGGTATGTGGCAACAGGTAATCATTAAAAATTTGAATTTGATTTTTTTTATATCTTTGCTGTAGCTGACAAAACTGTGCAATGACAAAGGCAATTTACATACTTGTCTTATTTTGGGGGTTACGATTAAGTTTAATTTTCCAACTACATGGTTTTGATTTTTCAAAATATTATCTTGAATTTTCAATTTGAAAAAATATGTTACAGTCCTATTAAAGTTTCTAAGTGCTGTTTGGCTTTAGTATGTTTATCTCCAACATTAGTCACATCATATTGTCAATGCTGATTAAAAACAAGTCATGTCACTTTATAAATTACATTGTTATCTAATGTAAGATCCATCATGCCAGTCATTCGGTCAATGTAGTAATGTTTTAGCAAAAATTCATAAGGCACAATCATTCACAAATTACCCATATATCAATTATTGTGATGTCACAAAATAAATTAATAATACATTGGATTTTAATAGGATTGTATATAATTATTATAAGTTAATATTCCTTGTTTATGATAACACGATAAACTTTTGGGAAAATGAAAAACCAGACGTATGGAACTTTATTTTCAAGTAATAATTAATTAAGCCAAATCAAATTTACCATAACCTTTATCATGTAGATCATTTGATATTTTGTTGTTTAACTCTTAGAGTGCCAAGCCCAACATTTGTCCATTTTCCAATGTCCAAACTAAATAAACTGTCAGAAACTGTCCTGTTATAAATTGTCTAGCAGCTTATGCTGTTTTATTGTGATTACCATAGGATAGGTTTTCAACAAAATAAGGTAGTCACAGTTTTAAGTCTAGTTAAATCAATTCGACACTCTAAGGGTTAACCTTTAGTTACCTTTTCTGCTAATCAATATCATTGTTACAGAACTATTTAAATTTTACGACGAATATTTTAAAATATTTACATCAAAATACAAAGAATTACAAAGGATAAAAAGTTACCAAAATTAATTACAATAACACTCTGAGCATCTTGCGTTCATAAACTGCTAACGGTTCGCCTTCATTTCCATTGCCTGTCAAATAAGTGGGCAACAGCAACAGGCACCTGCCACTGCCAGTATATTGGTAAAATCCGACAAACAAATGCATATTTTAAATAGATACATGTGCGATTACCATGGGTTTCTGTAGACGTTGCTGCTACTTCCCTGTTGAGATATATCCGCTAACTCACGAAACATCCCTGTGTTCACGGATCTGAGACGCTGTTTCTCGGTCATCTTCCTAACAGGAAGTAAAATGCGATACGGCACCTCGCGAGAGATAAGGCACAAGAGCGCGAAAATGCGAGATGTCAAGTGGGTTGTTAAAATTGTGTCCAAGTTTTCTTCCTGAATAACGATTATAACCGTGAATTTTAAGTTTGTTTTTCTGAAGCTAAGAAACATAGCTATTTTGAAGCTGAGTGAAAAACACATTGTAAGTTATTAAATAATAGACAATCAGTGGTAGCTTGCAAATACTTGTTTTTGTTAATTTTAATATTAACCACCACTAACAACCGATTTTAATTACAAATTGTAAAAATACAAATATATATTGCACAAAACAAAGTTTCTATATTAATTACCAATATTTTTAAAATTATTTTGCTCATTATTAGGAAATCTGTTTGTAAAAATAGAAATATTTATCAAAATAAAAATGAAATATACAGTAAAAAGAACTAAATTCATGTAAAACGAAAAATGAAAAATAAAAGTAAGTTCAGACGTGTTTAACAGAAAAATTATATTTAATTGATCAATAATAAATTTTCTTTTAAGAGTTTTATAAAGTCGTTAAAATAGTCTATTTACTGTACATTTTTTTGCCCACATCTTGACTTTATCTTTGTGCAAATAGCAAGTTAAAGATAAAGTCAAAATATTTTTCACATCATTGAAATTAAGAATTTGTTTCTTTTAATTTAGAGATTGTGTTCACACATCTAAAATTCTCTGAATTACTCTCATCATGTATTCATTAACAATAATTATTAGTTTTATCACGGACCTAGATATCGAAGTCCGTGGTTTTATTTGTAATATTAAAATTATTTTTTCTTTTTCTTTTTAAAACATTTTTAATAACATTACTGCAACTTACATAGATATAAGTGATTTTACATGTGAGATAAACATTGCTAAAATAACACATCATGTATTAAATCAATTATTAGGTTGCCTAAGTATACATATTTTCAAAGGTCACATCAAAGATTATCTCAGATATTTACAGCACAAATTTCATAACTTATTCATCGAATACTTTACACGTATTTAACACACAGCATATTTTTTTTTATCACAGATTGCTGCCACACCCTCCGATATTGGATACCATCCAACGTGAGGTACTGTGTGGTTTTTGTTTCGTTGCAGATCAAGTGATAGTTTTAGATTATTTCCTAGCGCGCATGCGCATTCCGGATTTAAAAACCTCGTGGTGTTTATGAAGATCTGATTCGAAATGTTGGTGTTATTCGAAACACCGGCGGGTTACGCCGTGTTCAAGGTATATATTTCGCAAAATAATAAATTATTACTATAATGTAATTTTATGCGTAAGGTGCAAAACATGTCATTGGTAGAATTTGCACATAACTGCACGAATGTGCTGAAGTTAAAAAGCAACACGTGGTAGATCATGAACAGACGAATGAGAAAAGAAGTATTCTGTAAACATAAAGAAACACTACAAAGTAACATTATTGTTTTTTACTAGTTTTTAACATCTTGACCCTCATATTTTCAATCAGATTAATTAAATGATCTGCCAATATTTTAAATCTATAGAACCGACAAAATATTAAAATCTAGTTGTGCACTCCTAGGTTAAAATTAGCTGTCCTTATGGTAGTTCAGCTGGGTGCCAGCGAAAACGGCTCCACTGCAAAACGGCTCCACTTTTTTTAGGAATATTAGTATGAGAAATACTTATTTGACAATAATAATAAAACGAAAACTATG
>JAULCD010295351.1:0-10022 GCA_032361085.1 Calliostoma canaliculatum | reverse complement strand
GGATAGATTTTCAACAGCACAAATATTCACAGTATTAAATCCTAATAAAAAATCTGCCCGACACTCTAAGGGTTAAACTGTCCACACTCAGGATGCTGTTTCACAAAAACTTTGTAAATTTATGATGTCGTAAACAATGTCAACTGGTAAGTGGGTGCGGTCCACAAATTCCAAAAATCATTGTCAACTGAGCATTTTTCAAAGAAAAACAAGTTTTTCTTTGAAAAATGCACAGTTGACAACAATTTTGGGGCATTTGTGTACCTAATCCGGTGGCATGATTTATGATGCGTAAAGTTACGCCGTCTTTGTGAAATGTAACTCTAATGTCAGTGGGTACAGCAGATTGGCGTTACAAAACACTATCTATATAAACTAACAAATGTTCTGTTTTAAAATAATAGTACCCACGTGTTCAGTTGTAAGTGTTACGTGCTGTGTGTGTACACTGTTATATATTATTTAATATATCCGGATTTAAACCGGATTTTTCGTTAAAGTATAATTGAATCGATTTTTCTTAATAGAAATCTAAGTATGATAATTTAACCTTTCCTTCTTTGATTGTCATTTTGAACCTTCACTTCCCGAAGATAAAATCTCTTTCTGACTGAAATTATTAGAAATCTATGTTAATGTAATTTGCGCTTTAGTAATATAAAAAATATATTCCTTAATATGATAAGAATAATTCAATGTCAATGTAACCTGCATTTTAAAACAGATTTATTCCAGGATATAGGTTGAATCTATGGTAATGTAACATGGGTGGCTTTATTACAAACCGATGTAAGTTTATGATGTTGTAAACCACGTCACGGAGGCTCCTGGGTTGGTCAACAAATGTAACAAAATTGTTGTAAACTGTGCACTTTCAAATATGTTGGAACTTGACCTTTTTCGTAGGTTTTACTGAAATTATCTTTTACAGGGGTGATGTACGTTTTACCCCGGCTATTTGCTGGTAGAAACTGAAATATTTCTATGAAGGAACATATTATCCCTTAAATAACTTCATCACTTTTCCACTGGGCTAAGGGGTTTCGCTTGCCAATACAAAGTTGTCAAAGCTCTACAGGTTCTAAAGAAAAATACATATTTGTATAAACTGTGCAATTTGAGAAATTAATACAATAAGCAAAACTGAACCGGTGCACTTCTTAAAACTAAACTGCTAAACTTGTTGTAAACTATGCACTTTATAACGAAAAAACTCGTTTCCAGCTGTGCACAGCTTAAAACATAATATCTTCAAACCAAACTCCCTGGGGCTACGTTCCTCAAAGCGATCTTAGTTTTAAGATGACCGTAAGTTATATTCCTATGGAGTTATTTATTATCATCGGTTTACGGCTGTCGTGGCGCAAACGTCGATTTTGGTAATGGTGCCGAATGGCACCGCTTCCAAAGCGATCTCTGCAAAACGACAGGCGTAAGCCAATGTTATATTTCAGCACATACAAATTAACTTAGCCTTAGGTCGTTTTGGAGAACGGGCCCCTGGTCAAGTGTACAGCTTAATCTAATGCAAGTCTTATTTACACCTTCACCTTTCGACGATCGATTACAGAAACATCAAAGAACATGCATTGTAGTCCCATTGGACAAATGGGTTTTGTTTACAAATTTACAATTGTTGTAAACTGTGCACTTTCCAAAGAAAAACTTCGTTTTTCTTTGGAAAGTGCACATTTTACAACAATTTTAAAATTTGTAAACTAAACTCATTAGTCAATGCATAACAGGAAGAAAAGCGATGGTGATGATTTTTATACCGTGTAAGTCAAAGAAGTCACTTGGAAAATACCATCCAATATCTGGCCGAAAAATATTCCGGGAAAACGTCAGGACTTCATGTAATATGTATTTCTAATGAAGTAGACTGTCTGCTTGCGTGTCAGTGGCTCCTAAAGGAGGCGAATTTCTTACATTCTGACTCAGAATAAATATTTTTACACTTTTCATTTCCGAGTTGTTATTGTAAATCAAGTTAGGTAGATATAAGTCATTTTGTCCTTCGTGGAGCTATCGAAACAATTAAAAAACACAAAAACTATCACACAAGGGGTACAAAGTAGAACAAAGTGCTCATTTAATTGTATTTTTTGTTAAATGAAAAAAAATATATATTTAGTACAAAAGTTAAGCGCCATCTTAACAAAATAATATGAAAGTGTAAGTTTTAAAATTAAATTTACCATACATTACAATGAACCATACATTTTTGTATCAGCAATGCAATTGGAGGAAAATTACGTTCATTAGGTCCTACAACACTAACGTAGTTCCACAAGCAAAGAAATCAATATTTGTTTGTCATTTTTTCTCCACTGTCCATAATTAAAAAAGGCATTTAAATTGTAAAATGGCAATGCCAGACTTTTTACCGACATAAGATTGAAAATAATTGGAAAAAAAATGCTGGAATGCCATGCACGGGATTGTAAGGCTACAATGGTGTCACTGAGGTGTTACCACCAGATTGGTACAAAACATGCACAAGCTAGTGTCGTCAAGGACCGATCAAAGTTTGAAAACACTAAGCAAACATTGGTCCACAAAAATCGAAATATGCTAAGGTCCAGGACGTGACCTATTAAACAGTGAAACCGCACTAAGGAAACAATGGAATACCAACAGAAGACTGTCCGTGCAGGCGGTTATGAAACGTCTCAAGACTGCGATATATTTGGCTTATAATTACTTTGGGTCCCTTCTATAAAGTTATCGTAAATTTATGACGTAGTACGATTTACTTTGTCACATGTTTAGGTAAGAAATAGTGTTTACTACGTCGTAAACTTACGATGGCACCCTGGTCTATTTACCGTCCTTAGGACAATAAACAAGCAGAAATCTTGAACTGGCAGCGGTTGTGTTGCATTTCCACAAGCATTACCGTAGAATAAAGATATATGGATTACAACTTCTTGGTTGCTGTTCAGCAAGTTGTAATCCATGTATCTACTTTGATCACCAATTCAACTCCTAAATGCTTCTCAAACTTATTCCCTTTGAAGTCGACCTGTGTACATGGATAACAACGCCCAACTTTACGAGGCAATGCCAGTTGCGTTTCTTAAGCACGTAGCGACTCTACTTTAGCCAGCTTTCAGTCCCAATTTCACCCTATTGAACACAACAAACTGTAGTAAAACTAGAAGCTGCTTTGCATGACAAATGAATTTGATGCTACAGTAAACCATTTAGAAATTATCTCGCTGTAGCGCCGGGTATCGGTAGAGATCAGGGTCTCGTTCATCAAAGCGATCTTAGGCTAAGTTGATGGAAAAGTGCTAAACTATAACATTGGCTTATGACTGTCTTAGCCATTCGGCATCAGTTCCAAATCAATTGCTACGACAGTCGTAAGCCTATAGTAACAAACAACTCAACAGGACATTGTTTCGAAATTTACTTTCGATCAACTTAGCCTAATATCTCTTTAAGAAACGGGGACCAGTTCTCACGGATCCCACACACTTACTTAAAACTTCCCTGAACAATGTTTGTCTTTTTTCCCCTGATTGTCAAAGTTTATCTGCCTTCTTTCTTTGAACACAAACTAGTTTTCGATCACTGCGTATATTATGTAATTGTGAAAAAATAATATATCAGGCAAATACATCGTATACGTATTTGTGACGATATTCAGCAAAATGTTTTGAAATATCATGAATGCGAATTCAATTCAAGTAATTAGTAACACTCTTAATCTTGTACATGTAAATTACAAAAAAAATCAAATTGCGTGTTTTTGGTTGTTGATTCTCAATAAACATTTTATTTTCATTTCATGTATCGCGTTATCTAAAAACTTGCTATCTTTACTCAAATTGTCTTCCACAGTTTAATATACACTGTAATCTTTAGGTGATGCGTTTCTCCTTTTACTTAGTCTAATATAAAAAAACTTTTAGTCATAAATCTAAGTACCATGTGATCATCAGTTTGGCTTACAAATGCAAAATCGTTGTAAACTGGGCGCTTTCCAGGAAAGCGCCCAGTTTACAACGTTTTTGCATTTATAAACCAAGCTCACTGATCCAGCGTCATACAATAAAATAATGTCAAGCGTGTATATCAATAGACTTATAGTCTATTTACAGGTTTTACTCAGGTTTGTGCAGGATTTAGTTTGCCTTCATACCCTTTAACATTTACAAACGCTAAGAACATAATGGTGTCCCTATTGTTCTCTATCACAGAACACAAATGTTTAGATTGATGAAATGTAATTTGAACTGCATTCACTGGCCAATAAATGCGACCAAAACATCGTACAAGTTGTAAATTACATAGATAAGAAGGTTAGAATTTCACAGACTACCGTTTTTACTTGATTAAACAAAAAGCAACAAAGCAAATAAAGGGTAAATGTCTTCTTTTCATTGTAAATTATCTTCGTTGTAAATTAGTTTTATGTTCTTGAACTTTAAAACAGGGAGATTCAACTTTTTTCATTACTTGATGGCAGTTTGGGCTGATGTTTGTGGTTTCATCAAACTGAATTTAACGAACACAACAATATTAAACAATGATGAATGCTGCACGCTTAATATCAGTAAAAACCACCTAAACTGGAAGTATTTATCATCACTATACATTACTGCACTGTACATTGTATTAGTGCATCTTTGTACTTTACAAAACGTATAAAGTTGGAAATTTACCATTGTCCACATCAATCTAATATTGTAATGTATTGCTTTTAATGGACATCACAATATCGTGCAGTACTTACTGTATCTTAACACTACATGAATGCAAAGAACCTACCATTAGTAAACAACTGTATGAACTTACTATCAGGCAACATTCAAGTATTGCAATGTACTTACCATTAGTAAATACTACCGTACTGTATGTACTTCACATTAGTAAACATTACAGTACTATATATTCTTGTCATCAGTACACACTACAATATTATATGTTCTTTACCGTTAGTAAACTCTACAGTATCACTATCACTCTACAGTATTGTAAGTACTTACCATCGGTAAACACTACAGTATTGTAAGTACTTACCATCAGTAAACACTACAGTATTGTAAGTACTTACCATCAGTAAACACTACAGTATTGTAAATACTTATTATTAGTAAATACTACAGTACTGTAAGTACTTACCATTAGTAAACATTACAGTATTGTAAATACTTGTCATCAGTAAACATTACAGTACTGTAAGTACTTGCCATAAGTAAACACTACAGTACTGTGAGTACTTGCCATCAGTAAACACTGCAGTACTGTAAATACTTGCCATCAGTAAACACTACAGTACTGTTAATACTTGTCATTAGTAAACACTACAGTACTGTAAATACTTGCCATCAGTAAACACTACAGTACTGTAAGTACTTGCCATCAGTAAACACTACAGTACTGTAAATACTTGCCATCAGTAAACACTACAGTACTGTAAATACTTGCCATAAGTACACACTACAGTACTGTAAATACTTGCCATCAGTAAACACTACAGTATTGTAAAAACTTGCCATCAGTAAACACTACAGTACTGTAAGTACTTGCCATCAGTAAAGACTACAGTACTGTAAATACTTGCCATCAGTAAACACTACAGTACTGTAAATACTTGCTATAAGTAAACATTACGGTACTGTAAATACTTGCCATCAGTAAACACTACAGTACTGTAAATACTTGTCATCAGTAAACACTACAGTACTGTAAATACTTGCCATCAGTAAACACTACAGTACTGTAAGTACTTGCCTTCAGTAAATACTACAGTACTGTCAATACTTGCCATCAGTAAACACTACAGTACTGTAAATACTTGCCATCAGTAAACACTACAGTATTGTAAGTACTTGCCATCAGTAAACACTACAGTACTGTAAATACTTGCCATCAGTAAACACTACAGTACTGTAAAAACTTGCCATCACTAAACACTACAGTACTGTAAGTACTTGCCTTCAGTAAACACTACAGAATTGTAAATACTTGCCATCTGTAAACACTACAGTACTGTAAACTACATTGTACTTGCTATCAGTAAACACTACACTATTGGTTCCAAAGCGATCTCTGCGCTACGACAGTCGTAAGCCAAGTCTATATTTTAGCACTTACGATCAACTTTGCCTAAGATCGCTTTCGGGAACGGGTCCTGTTCTTCTTGCTTCGTAACTGAAAATTACATTTACTGCTTTGTAATGGCTAAATCGTTGAACGCGAAATTAACCTTCAAAAGAAAAGCCTCGACTGCATCATCTACATCTACAATCTCTGGAATCTATCTGGACAGATAATAAGTTAACGTCGTTATTTGGCGATGATGGCTTAAATTTAACAACATCATGTGAAAGCAATTGGGTCTAACTTTTATTCCAAAACTATATAATGGATTAAAAATACAGTTTGTTTTGTTTCCTACGTTGTGTTTTTTTAACACTCCACCACCAGCAAGCCCCCAAACCCCACTCTCGCCACCCCCACCCACAACCAACTTCTTCACCCACTACGCTCCCACCCTCACCCTCACCCTCACTCTCACCCTCACCCTCACCCAACCAACAACAACGTTACCCAAGCAAAATAAAAACAAACTAAAAACAAAAGCACAATTTTTAAAAAGCAGAAAACAAACAACAAAACTATAGAAAATAAATAAACAATTAAACAACTAAAATCAAATAAAAGAAACCAAACCTAAACAAAAAAAACTAATTTTTACTAGAACATTGTTTTATTTGAGATTTTATATATACATTTGCATGTATATCACTCTATGTTACAAATGCTAAAAGTATTGTAAACGGCACTTAAAACAAAAAAAGCCTCTTTTTTTTCTTTTCACTGGTTTTTGTTTCGATTGGTGCTATGTTGGAAGAGGTACGGTATACAAATTTCCTTACATTTTTAAATTTATGATTAGGGTGATGTCGAACGTGTTCAATGAAAGATAAAAGAGGATAACGATTTCTCGAACATCAGTAACCGAAGAAAAGAATCGCTGTCTCATTGTTCCAATAACTACGGATGAAAGGTCGTGACTAGCTGTCATTGCGAATTGTTGTGAGACTGAACAGTCACAAACTAAATAGAAATTGGATTACAGCTTCTTTATTGAGTAAGGTGCGACGTTTCAGAACATATTCTTGTACCGTTGTCAAGCATTATGCTTGACAACGGTACAAGAATCTGTTCTGAAACTTCGCACCTTACTTTATAAAGAAGATACCATCCATAAATCCGATGCAGTTTGTTATCATTCAGCTTCTAAATGCCTATCAAAGAAGAAATGAAGGGTCACACTTGCCAATTGGATTACTAATTATGTAATCGATTCAAATTAATGCTGGATTTCCGAAACGTCCAACTTAGTCTGGTACTGGCTTTCCCCGATATTGATCCCCGTCTCCCAGCTGACTGGAGTGTCGATAAAAACAGACATGTTTAATTTTATAGAATAGTATCGACTGCAACCTTATTTAAAATTAAAAAGAAATCAATGTTCCTGTCCAGTAGTGAAGCCTTCTCTGTCAAGTGTAAACGAAAAAAAATATTCATTTATAAAAGGTAATATGGCTCGCACTTTAACATTGTAAAAATATATGTACAAAATAGTACAATTATCGCAATTTCGTAGGTAGTGTAATTTTGAATAACATGGGAAATTGCACAGAGCCGAGTGTTGTTTTGTTTTTATTTTAATTAGATTTTTAATAATGTATTTTTACAAATTTTAATCATTGAATCATAATTATCGTTGTTAATTGTTAAAGAAGTGAGATTCCATGCTTCTGCAGGCCATGGTGATTTTAATTAAATTTAAAGCGGCTGCACATGGTTCGAATATTTTTTTTTTTAACCTGAAATGGATGGTGGTGGTATAATGGTCAATACATTTATGAAAATATTTGATCAAATATGTATTTTCGAAGAAAAGCTATTCTTTGCAATTCTATACAATTCAAAAGGTTTCATTTTGGCATTTCCCTTTTTTCACATTAATACTGAATCAACATCATCATGCAGGAATAACTAATGATTAACACTGATCGAACAAATTTGGTTTACAAATGTCAAAATCTTTAACATTGTAGTTTAAAGACACTTGTGTTTCTTTAGAAAGTTGACAGTTTATTGTGATTTGTGAATTAGTGAACCGAATCCATTGGCTTCCATAATAACTTTAGACTTTACTCTAAAAATTCACAGCTTTAATTTTGGAAAGTTGTTAATTTTACAAATTTAACAAGTTACAATGTGTACGAGATATAATTTGTTTCAGCATCACATTGATGTTTCCATAGGACGCATCACGGAACCAATGATTCAGACTAAACTAGCGCAAATCGATGTCATGGTGCATCTATTTAGAAACTACAGACTTACAAATGTCAAAATCGTTGTAAACTGCGCACTTTCAAAAGAAAAACTTCGTTTTTCTTTTGAAAGTGTGCAGTTTACAGCGATTTTGGGCATCTATTACCCTCAGCCACTGGCTAGTGTTTAAACATTTCAGATGGTTAAATCGATACCATAACTGTCTACTAAAGTCTAGGTATGTTTCATATTGGACAGTTTACATTGTCCCGCGGCTGACAGATAACCATTTCGTCTAGTTTTAACTGTTGTTTTATCAGTGAATATTCCTTATATGTATGTCTGCATCAGATAAACGTCTAAAAGCATCGACCGTCCCATTGTCCGACTTGTTAAACATAAAACAGTCAGGCTTGATGTGACCTGCTTTGAGATTGAGATCACATAATTATCTGTCACCTGGTAATTATAAATTTCAAATAAAGGTCTGATATTATTTAAAATTATCATTCGGAACAGCATAGACAATATTATATAAGTGCTTGCGTTGTCAAAGTCGGGGTTGTTTCAGCAGTATTATCATTGGTTTACATGTTTAATTACAGAATAACGGTACAGTTAGAGCACTGCCTACTGACTGACGATTAAACGATATTAAATAACTTAGAACGACAGTAAATAACTTCAAACGACATAAAATAACTTCAAACGACATTGAATAACTTCAAACGACATTGAATAACGTCTAACGACGTTAAATAACGTCAAATCTTTTTATGTTCACAAATTATCTTAAAACTACATGTACAGAATCAGAAAACAATGTCACTAAAAAATACTTATTATCCAAAATAAAGGCAAGAAAAGGTAACCTTTTCAGTATTAAAGTCTTAGACTGGACTCCATGATTATCACTTGCTTAAATCCAGCACTTGTAGGCGAAAAACTTTTTTTTGTTTTATTTTGCAGCCATTTTGTTGTTGATATGGTTGTTGCTAACCTACAACAGAAAAAACCTACTTTGTGTGCTAACACCTCATGACATGTTTATTCTCAGGGCCCCGTTCCTCAAAGCGATCTTAGGCTAAGTTAATCATAATTGCTAAAATATAACATTGGCTAACGACTGCCGTAGCGCAGAGATCGCTTTGGAACCGGTGCCATTCGGCACCGGTTTCAAATCAATCTCTGCTTAACAACAGTCGTTAATGATAAGAAACAAGTCCACGGGACACTGTTTAAAAAATCCCTCACGATCAACTTAGCCTATGATCTCTTTGACGAACAGTGCCTTGCTTGTCAGTGGTCAATGCGTCTCGTTTTTTGATTTGATATAAAAGATTTTGTAAAGTGTTGATTTCAAAGTTGTTGGTTTTTTTTTAAAATTTAAATAATGTTTATTTAAATTGTAAGTTCAGTTACATAATTTATATATCACAATTTATTCGTCAGACACTTTATTACAGTTTGTGTGTTCACGGATGTTATCTGCCTTGACAGATCATAAACAAGGAATCTCACCAGAATATCTTCTGATATTAGATATATTAACAGGATGATGTTAAATCTGGACTTACGTAAGCCTATGATGAGTCCACGGGACTGTTTAAAAAATCACTCACGATCACCTTAGCCTATGATCTCTTTGACGAACAGGGCCACGTAAATCTTCTCAGTAAATACCTCTAAGCACGTATATTGTTTATAACTGTTAA
>JAULCD010295129.1:0-10024 GCA_032361085.1 Calliostoma canaliculatum | reverse complement strand
TGTTCCCCCCTGCTGTAAAATCTGACCGCCGTGATATAACTGAAAAATTGTTGAAAACGGCGTTAAACCCTAACTCATAGATCAAAATTTAGTCTATGAAATACTTTTTTTTTCTATTTTCAATTTAAAAAAAATCCATATTTCTTTTTCTGAAAACTGAGTTCATAGAATAGTAACTTCTAGACTTGCTTATTTTATAGACTGTCGACAAAGCTCTATAAACATTCCACAGTTTTGGAGCAAGACTACCTAACTCACTCACTCACTCACTCCAAAACTATGCCGCACGGTAAGGGTTATCAAACAAAATGACTCCAAGCGCGACTCGAGCCTACAATATGCAGGCCTCCGTTCCTTAAAGCCACCTCAGTGTTAACCTGGTCGTAAGTGATTTTTGAAACAATGCCATGTAAAGTTTTTCTTATCATCGGCTTACGACTGTCGTAGCGCAGAGATAGATTTGGAACCGGTTCTTTCCATGATTTGAACCGTGTTTGATGCACTTGATTCTATGTGAACTCTTTTGAAACGACAAATTATTCCGGCAAAATGAATATTCCGTTATGATATTTATTAATTGATTATTAAACCTCATCTACAAAGACACACTTGTGTTATATTATGGTAATCGTGATTTGTTTTGTGTGTTGACGTATTTGGCTTTGGTATATTTTAACGAACGCACTAAACTAAAAAGTAACTATAATTCAAGTAGTAAATATTTCAGTGTCCATTTTTAACATACAATACTGATAGAGGAGAATTATATTATGGATTACAACTTCTTTATTGCGCTGGGAGACAATAAAGGAGTTGTTATTCATAATATAATTCTCTTCTAGGCAATCTGCTTCGACAGATTATACATTTGAGCTTTAACAGAAACATATTTAGCGTGACCAGGAACAGTTTCGTTTGACATTTGGCTCAAACTAAAGTAAAAAAAACACTCTGTTATTTTTGGAATGTAAATGTTTTAGAAACAAGTAAACAACAATTTCAAACATTGATGTAACAGTTTGTGAATACTGAATTTGCATAATGTTACTTAAGAATGCTTTGTAGAAACAAATTGAAAATTAATTGGGGTGTGTGATTTTAATCGATTCGCATGAAACAAAAGCTTGCAGGGACTTCTTGCAGAAGATTGAGCAGTGGATATACACATCTGTAACAAATCAATGGCCAACAGTGCACATACAGCAGTTCTAGTAAACTTTGTATGTGGTATTTAACAATCCGCCACTCACGGGGCGAATGCCTTTGCAGTTTCGAAAACTGAGTTAGTGATAATAAACAGAGTCATGCTCAACAAAACTCTCGTAAGGTTAAGACGTCTGTCATTTCATATTAGCGCTTTTAGCAGGTAGGATGAAAGTTCAGACGTCACTACCTCACGAGAGCCTTGATGAACGAGATTCACGTTGTCATGAACATCAGAACAAAAAAAACGACATGACATGTTGTAGGACTTTGGGACATTTAGTTAGTAACGATGAACAGGACTCTTTTTCACAAATATGTCGTAAAGTTTGAACGTCTTAACTTCATCTTAGCCTCGCGAAAGCTTTGGTAACCGAAACCCAGTGGCTGTGTAGAGCCAGGCCCCAATGCTCAAAGCGATCTTAGGCTAAGTTGATCGTATTTGCTGAAATATAACGTTGGCTTATGACTGTTGTAGGGCAGAGATCGAAAAAGTTCTGTACATTTTCTAGTGATACGCCTTAAATACTATTGAACATTTTATCCGGACTTGTAACTATTAAATATATTGCGTTTTAAACAATTTTCAAGTTCAGCTAAGTTTTATATCATTCGTTGGTAGTCAATGCTAAATAATTAATCTAATCCTAAATCTTAATAGTAATACTTGGCTGTTTCAAAAACAAATCTAGCAATAACTTATGACATTGATAATTTGAGAGCTGTGAGCAGAAGGACAGAGAAGTTAATCGCAATTGTTCCGTTCACATGTCTTTGGTGAGACTGGAAGTCGAGAGACATTGTTCTGCACACTTTAATTTATTCGCTGCTATTTCTACTTCTTAACTTGACAATGAACCCTACTTTTGTGTGTCAGTTTCCGATGTTAGAATAACAGCCATAATTGATTACTTGTGTCTACGACCCTTGTGCACATAATGCTGCAGAGTTAATTCCGGATTGTGAATATTTTGATCGACTGTCTGGTGCTGATTAACAGTATACAGAACAGAAACCGTGCTTGTTTCATGTGAAGAGGGATACAGGACATTTCCATATTTCACAAGTCTGTGTTATCTCTGTAACTGTCTCGTGCTGTGTGTACTGCTGTCAATTAAGCCAATATCTGAACCTAATATTTACTGTTTAGTCCGTCAATAACATATTGTGTTTCCACATATTACTCGGCTTTTGACAACTTTCATGCTGTTGTGTTCTTGTTAGTGTGCGTGGTAGAAACACTATGATGAATCGATCTTTCAATACTCTTGACGAGTTTTCTTTGGTATGTGATTGTACACAGCAATATGAAAGTGGGTACTGTTATGTAGAGCTCTCGTTAGGCTAAAACTTAACTTTTTATACAAGAGCGCCAAATTGAAAGTTAAGAGCTTTTAGCCTGACGAAAGCTTTGTGGAACATGATATTTTCAAGAAATGCATGCTAACGTAATTACAAGTCCTTTTGATGCATTGTTTTTAATATGTCTTTAAAGCGTTGAATTGTCTTCAGATTGGCCATATTCTAATTAAAGTCTGTAAATGCTTGGGTTTTTTTTAATTCTGATAATAAAAATCATTGTCATTGTCACGAACTTGTCGTAGCTTTGTGTTGTGTTATTGTTACAATGTTAAGTGTCAGTCCTGTGGAAATCTCATCAAACCAATGGAAAACCGCTGAATAATGTCTATTCATTTTTTCCACTGAAAGCTCTATGACATAATCCAACATGCTGGTACTCTAACAGGGGTCGTCGTGCTTTACTCTTCCGTTAATAATGTTAGTTTAGCAGATTTCTAGTTGCTCTTACTTGTGTGGGTTTGGAATACTAAAATTTTAATTTTTAAAATGTGTGCGTTTATTCTTGATACTAACACAAAAATATTATGGATTACAACTTCTTTAATTGTAAAGCACGACGTTTCTGGGCTAGCCCTTGCCCCTTCGTCAGGTGCCCCCTTCTTGATACTGTTTGTTGTTAACTCACACCACTCGGTTACTGTGCACCTGAGCCAGTCAATATACAGTGATTACTCCACCCAATGTATAGCAACTGGTATGAAGAGTAAAACATTCATAATTGTGCACGGACCTTCGGTGCAGCTACATATTGCTCTAGGTTTTGTGTATAAATAAACAAAACAACATGTGCTTGTACTGGATTTTTAGGGTCGAGGCAACATTAACAAAATCATCAGAGACATTGGTTCCCGAACCTATTTTTTGTTAACCCACACCACTAGGTTACCGCGCCAATATACAGCGAGTGATGGATGCAGTGTTGAAAATCTGATATACAGTTGACACACAAGCATTAATAAAAGTCTATCGACATTTGGTGTTCTACAATTGACCTTGGTGCTGTTTTGCAAACCAACTGAAGGCTAAGACGTCTTAGCCTTATGCTAGCAACATTTATTTAGAGATGTTCACACTGTCAGTCAATCCGTCCGTTCGTTCCTGTAACTCTGTCCGAGTTTGGCATGTGGCTTTAGGACATGCATACCTAGAATATGTTAGAATATTTAACTCGTGTTACAACTTTTGTTCCCAGAATTTAGCTCTTTTTATTTTATTTTGTTTTTGACCTGGATCATATTTATTTAATTGGACCAATTTCTCAAAACCTGTTACAGATAAAACAACCAAATTTGGCATGGGGCTTTAGGACATGAATACCTAGATGGAGTTCTAAAATTGAAACCGTGGTATGCTTTATTCAAAACTTGTGGTCCTTGTTATTTTATTTTGACTTTGTGCACGGCGCTGTGAAAACAGATTTTCTCCAAACTATTGCAGTTGGCATGTTTCTGTTCAAAATTGGGACTTGTGCTTGCTCGTGTATTTCTATTTGTATAACTTATGAAATGGTTGCAGTTTAAATATGGAACATTATGGCGGAGGATATTGATGACCATGTCTTCTTGTCACAGTTCAAATCAGGTGTAAGAGTGCCTTCACAGCAGCTATACAATCTGTACATATTGTTAATAGTATTGTATCTTTTCGAGATTTATTTCATTTCTTCATTCTTAGTATCATATTCGTTGCGGTTTGATGGAGATTGAATCCTTATCAAAACATATTGCATTGATTTCTTGTCATAAATTAAGATTTGGCCAAATCAAAGTACAAATAATCTTCCTAACCATTGACATACGTATGAGTTCGGTGAACAATAAATATAACCAATGGTATTTCATGTTTTGCTGATTCATCAATACATTGATATTCAGATTATTAGTTTCACTTTAAACGGAGGAACGAGAATTAAATACGGCAGTAAAAGAATCTTTTTTAGAACACAATCAATCAGATAATAATCAAGACAGTTGTATGTCTTTTAGATATGGGGCGAAACGGTTCTGCAGACGTCGGTTGAAAATAAGTGAATGTCAGTATAATTAAGAAATATATGTCAGACAGACTATTCTAAACCAGCCAGTGCTACCGAAATCAGAAGTAACAAACTTGATTTCCAAACTTGGGCCAATTTCCTGTCCAGCAGAACCATTGAGAAAGTGGAACACGCACAAATTTAACATATATCTTAATAGTATACTCACTAGTACGCGACTGTTATGTGTGTAAATTGTCAGTTAATCTCAGTTTTTAGTTATTCGTAATTAAGTTGTAACAAATACATCTTTTGAGGCCGAATCTGTCCTGAATTTGGATGGTGATGGGAATAAGGAGAGATTTGGCCCAATTTTAATGTTAGTCAGCTATTCAGTCACACAACGTCCTTTTCGATCTCACTTGTAGAATTACAATTAAGATAGTTTTCGTATACATTTACAGTTGTGTGCTATAGTTAAGGATTTTGTAGATGTCAACGTTTTAGGATAGATATCAACTTTTTTGTAGAGCCATGAAGCGTTGTGAACAAACGTTAAAAAGTTAACATTCACAAATTCCTAAATTATACTTAATCACTTTTAAATTACCTCAAACAATTGAGTTGTAGGTTAGTAAGTTGTTTTGTACTTTTAAAAGTATCAAAAGAAATTTTTAAAATTGCAATTTATTTTATTTTGTCATTTTAGTGTATCACGTGTGTAATCATGTGGAATGTACTTGTTATAGATATCAGTAAATAAATTACGTTATGATTGTAGATAATACGTCACTCTGTCCGAATCGTAATCCATAATTAAATCTCAAAAAGTGAAACTAAACAATTGCAATTACAAGTTATCCTTTAAAAGCACATTTTACTAAAGGATAGAGTTGTCTGCTAGGCAGCACTAGAAAAATGCATACAAATTATTCAGCGGATTTCTAATGGTTTGGTGAGATTTTCATAGAAAATCTCATCAAACCATTTAGGAAAAACGCTAAATAATTTCTATATATTTTATTGTCAGTGTAGGAACTCTTAAAAAGAGTAAGAACTTGTAAATGTTGGACTTCGACGCAAAGAAAGAAAAACTGAACTAATTGGAGAAGGGGAACAGTTATTCTACAACGTCATTCTTAATTATCAAAGTAGTGACAAAGGTGACAACTAATTGTGGAAGCATCAGACGTTAATTCCACAATAGGAAGAAATAGCGTCGCTTTCATTTCAACACATTGCAGAGATCGATACTCTTTAGTCGTAGCTTTGGACTGTAATTTTAAACTTATTTAGTCCTCAGTAAATAAAAAACAAAACAAGAAGCCTTTACCCCAGTTTAGGGAGTGAAACCTTCATTAGCTTGAGTTCAACGGGTATTTCCTTTTAAATAACCTATCCAATAGTTGTACACACATATGTTGGAAGCACATACTCGATTTTCTTCATTAAATTAGTTCTAAGTGAAGATTAAAGTCACTGAGTGCACGTGTTCCTGTCGCCTGAACGTTTTTTTTTTATCCTGATAGCAGAATATTAAGCAATGTATTCTTACTTCAAAAGAAGTACCTGATCTGTTGTAATTAAGTCTTTTTAAAAAGTGTGTGAGTTTGCAGTTTTCCAATCTATGTAAAATTATGATAAGAAACAACTCTACAGGACACTGTTTAAAAAATCCCTTGCGATCAATGTAGGCTTATTCGCTGTGGGGAACGGGAGTTGGATTTGGCTTCACAATATAAAGTATCAAAAACCATCGATTGCTTCATCTTTGTCAAAGATTGTGATTATTCAGATAGAGCCGTTCTTAGTGAGAGAAGTCGTTTACACAGGCCTTTAAATAACAGTGTTTAAATGTTAAAATAAAACATATGACTACCATAATAATATGGTATGCATCATACGTCAAACCTGAACCCTAAGGTGTATGCACATTGTAAAACATGGCAAGATTCTTTCCAACTGCCCTATTGTGATTGATCAAATTCCGTTGCATTAACATTCGATTCTCAGTTATTATATAGGATCATTTGCTTCACAATTCTGTCTTGTAGTTGATGTCTAAATTCTTAGCATTCTACCACATATGTTTATATATTGTCGGTTTTTTTAAAATAAAGATACATTTATTCTTTTTGTTTTATTGTCTCATCTGAATATTTACATTTTACACATACACAAACAATTGGAATACAACCAAGCATTAAGATCATTTTACAACAATGCTACTTGTTTCTCAAGCACACTTTTTTAAAATCCATTTTATTATTCCGAAAATAGTAAGAGTTATAAATATGCTTGTCAAACTGAGTTTATTACTTTTGTGAACAATTGATTCCCCATCCACCCTTCTCTACCCGTCGTTGATACGTGCATGTAGGTTTCTTATCTGAATTGCTTGTATGTCCAACATATTCAGTACCTTTGTAACCAAAGTAATCATTTTCGACAGAGAATAGATTACAGTGTTAGCAGAGACAGTTCCAGCGTGATCATGGACGTTTATGTTTGACAGTTCCCTAAATCAAAATTACCAGTAAGCTCAATTAGTTTGGGAACTTAAATGTCTCAGAAACATGCAGTAACATTATTAGATATAACAGTTTGTGAATGCAGATAGCACATAATTTTACGCAAGAATAGTTTGTCGAAAAAATGCCGTTCTCTCAGAAATAATCAATTCTAAATGCAAACATATTTTATTACATGATTGAAATTGGTGTAACTATGACATAAACTATTCTGAATTGCAACTTCTTTAATTGTAAACTCGACGTTTCTCGGTTACTCAGCAAAAAACGTAAAGATTTCCGTGAAGATGTTTTACGAGAAGAAATCGATGACCAAGTGTGTGACCTGTAGACCGTCCACAGTTCCGGACACATGGAACACGGTCAATCAGTTCATCATAGTGGCTGGTTGAGGAATCCTTACCGTTGGGATCACGGAAATATTCGGTTCAGGCTAGTAGCCTGACCCGGATATTTCCGTGGGCCGCATGGACAGACAGGTGGCGATATTGAGTGAGTCACTAATTTGGATAGGCAAAACCCTAAAAAATCCTGAGACACGCCACTACGAATTCCTTTCTGGCTCATATTCAAGGGTGGTCATTGCAAATTATAAAATGAGTTAGTGATAATAAGCAGAGTCGTGTTCCATAAAGCTCTAAAAAGATTAAAACGTCTAAACGTGTTCTTAACGAGAGCGCTAACGGTAGCTTTGAGTTACGTGACTCAGTCAATTAACATCGCCAGGGCGCCGTTCCTCAAAGCGATTTTAGCTAAGTTGATCGTAAGTGCTAAAATATAACATTGGCCTACGACTATCGTAGCGCAGAGATCGCTTTGGAACCGGTGCCATTTGGCACCGGTTCCAAATCGTTCTCTGTTCTACGACAGTCGTAAGTCTACGATAAGAAATAACTTCACAGGACAGTGTATAAAAAATCCCTTACGATCAACTTAGCCTAAAATCGCTTTGAGGAACGGGGCCCAGTGCAATTTGGTAAATATTACAGCCAATAAAGTTAATGATGTCATAAACATATTATGTCTTTGGGAAGCTGCACTCGTACATGTTTTCTGGCCCTCGTTACCCAAAGTGATCCATGTTTTACGATGATCGTTAGTGATTTATAAATAAATGCACTGTGGACTTGTTTATTACCACAGACTTACGACTGTCGTAGCGCCAAAATTGAATTGGAAGAATGGCACCGGTTCTAACGCGAATCCGGCGCTACGACAGTCATAAACCATTGTTGTACTTTAGTACTTACAATCAACTTAGCCTAAGATTACTTTTACGAACGAGACCCTGGTGCATCATATACACAGAAGTGAGAACAATACTAAGTTGATGAGTAAAATGCAATGACTTCATATGCTCTACAGAGGCTTCCCTTGACAAACCATGTTCAGGCATACCATACATACATTAAAGTATACAATAAGGATAAATAAAATATACAGTAGTTTTTTTCACAATCACCCCAAACGCATTGCTACCATCGAGACAAAGACCTGTAGAAATTGTTAATACTAAAATACCTCGAACGCAAATCTTGCAATCAATACATTTATTAAAACGGTCTGTCTGGGCCCACCAATTACTGATACTGAATTTCACTGTCTTAAATTGTTGCAGTGTGCTGTGAATTAAATTCTTTTAAAATCAAGTGATACGTATTAGACAGGCATGAGTACGGAACGTCAACTTAGCTGTCATTGGACTTTAATCACGAGAATTAATTAAAAACTCTTGATAATTGATGATGCAAAGGTTCCCTCGTAGGTAAAACTTGCATGACATCAAAGCATGAGGACAGACCCTGTTGACCTTTGTGAGACAAACCCCTGTCCTACAGCAGCCCGGGCTACTCAATAGGTAGACCACTGAGGAATTTGGTTAGCACATTAAGACATCTGTGGTCATCTAGTACAGGGATGAAGGACATATATTAACTTGACATAGTTTCAGTTGCCGAATCGGTGAATCAGACAACTTAGTGCAGTGATAAGATGAATGCCAGTCAAACATTCGACATTTTGTTCAACTCATAGCTTATCCCATATGGAACTAAAACATGTATTTTTGATCTTGGTGGGCCTATGAATGTTTGTGAACCAGACTAACCTCCTTACTATTCCTACAGACAACAATTAAACCCATCACCACCAAGGTAAAACGATATATACACATACTTAATATAACAACAAACTTTACACACAGATCAAATAGATTTTGTTAATTTTGGTTTGTTAACTCAAAAATATTGAAGTGGTTACTTTTGAAACAATGTCCTGTGGAGTTGTTTTTATTATAGGCTTATATGGCATTTGGTAAATTCACTATGCAAAATATGACAAAACAACCAAACAAACAATTGGTAATGTAACCATTTACAACACTGTTGACACTTCGTCATCCAACCTTTTGGCCCACCAATTAATTCCGGCCAAAACAGTGAAACCATAATTCCACAATAGTTTGACCAATTAGGGTCAGTATTTTGCAAGACAAACAAGTACATTTATGAAGTGTTGTGTCGAGACAACACCAACAAGATAACACAACAGGATAATGAAATTACAAGAGATATCACAAAAAACAGTCCATCCAGAAATCTTTCAATGGAAAAACAAGGACGGCAGATATTTAATCTCCCTTTAGCCTTGACTTCCACCAGTTGCTCTTGAACGTCCTTGACCTCTTGACTGTTCTCCTTGATCAGTTGCTGCCTTTCCTGTTTCTTCTCCTTACGATGATGAACACAGAGGACAACAATGGTTGCAAGAATGGTAAGAAAGCCCTGCACTTCGACCAGAGCAAGGAACATGGCCAGATAGGACACAACGTCTGATGTTGAGGGCATAGACTGGTGAATGAGGTTCAAGAATACAGTGTGGGAGACAAATACAGCCATGAGAAAGCCGAGTTTTTCTCCCGACCTGGCTGGGATGAGAAACACAAACGGATTTA
>JAULCD010295128.1:0-15913 GCA_032361085.1 Calliostoma canaliculatum | reverse complement strand
AAATATCCGGGTCAGGCTACTAGTAGCCTGACCCGGATATTTCCGTGAGCCGCTACTAGTAGCCTGACCCGGATATTTATGTGAGCCGCACGATAAGGGTTAAATACCAAGCTCTGAATGTGTCTGTTTCGTTGTCTAATTTCCTATTTAAAAAGAATGTTGAAAACCTATCCTGTGATGATGGGTTTGAAAGAACTCCTACAGAAGTTCTTTCAAACCAATTATCAACGAATTAATTTCCAACAACACAATATAGATAGTTTTAACTTCTAATTTAACTTGGCACTAAAAGGCTGGGAAATTGGGATGATGCCAAATGTTGATGTATGTATATATTTTCAATTTAATTTTGAATTTTATTCCACAATTCCTGTAATATTCTTTCTCGTAAATGGCTGACTCAACTGATATGAACAATATATATCCTCCAGTACATATCAAGCAAAGGTTTATTATGTTCAAGCACAGTTTATTAAATTGTAATGGCTTGTTAAACATTAGTATGCAATGTATGTAATTAGTATAATCAAAAGACACCAAACCTGGGTAGAAATAAATTAACTTTTAATCCATTTTTCAGCAATGTGTTCTCCTGGCTACTTCTCCGAGACCGGACTAAGCCCCTGTACACCTTGTCCACTTGGAACGGTCCAACCTGAACCATTTAGCAAACAATGCATCCAATGTCCATCGGACTCGTCCACTGTTGAAATGGGGAGTTCTGACTGGGAACAGTGTGTCCGTACGTATTTAACTGTTTTAATTGTTTAGCTTAATTGACTCTTATCGAAACGGGACAACTCAAATATTATTCCAATGTAACGCCATGGAAAGGTCTGAGAATAACAAACCGCCGTTGTCTACTTCACACAGGGGCCCGTTTTACAAAGGGTTGATGAATTTGGTCTACAAATGCTAAAAATGGTTGTAAAGTATGCTCTTTCCTAAGAAAAACTTGTTTGCATTTGTAGACCAAATCTATTAAGCCAATGCTATGGTTTAGGACGTCGGAAAGTTATGACGTCTTTGTAAAACGATCCCCTGGATGTGTTGATAGCTTAATATTGCGAATCCACACGTTTCAAATATATATCGGTGCACTGAACTGCTTTAGTCACGAGAGGGACACTGTTGGTATAGTTATGTTAAATACCTTCATGACTATCTTTTATATTCGCCATTTGTTGTATCAGCTTATACTTATGTTTATATCTATGTTTATTAATTATTACACATCACAAATGACAATTATTAAAGAGTAAAAAAATAAATGTATATCCATACGAAATATTTGTTTTAAAACCCATTATTGTCAGAATTTATAAATTTTCATAAGATTAAATTATGACATTATATTTTTTTATCTTATTGTTTAATGTAACGCAAACTGATATCTATGTTAACAATTCTCAATATTTGAGATTACACTATCTGAAAAAAAAGTCCCGCATGGGACTCAACCACGCAAAGTTATAGAATATTCACTTTTCATATTGTGTGATTCCCAACTATAACGTATACTTGTGTTTAAATGGCATACACATCAATAGCTTTGTTTAACTTAATTTCAGCATTTGACGTCATGGCAAAGGGACCAGTTAGCTTACATCTGGGACCAGTTACAACTGAATGGGTTGAGGATGTGACTTTGGCTTTCTGGATTCGAACTCTGCCACCAAACAAGGGTCAAGCAAACATATCCTTCACCTTGAGCCACCCGACCCGGGGACATCAGCTAACTCTCCGACTCGCTGACAAGACGGACTTGAAGATGCGGAAGTGAGTACTCATGTGTTCCTTTCTTTTCAGTCATCAAAATCCATTTTAGTTTTAACAATATTGTTTAATTAAAAGTATGGCTTACACATGAACGTGGGATTCTAATTATTATTTAAAATCATACTTTTCCCTTTATCACTAAGCGTGTTGATGTGCGTGATATGTGATATTAACAGTTAGGATCACGACAATTATAGATATATGAATTAAGTCTTGGCTCCAGAGTAGCGACGTTTTGTTGTGTATATTTTACACCATTAGCAAACAAGTAATCACTTGCTTAATAACAGTGAACGATTCTAGAAACCAGGTTGTTATAATCAATACATGTATATCTACGATCGTCATAATTCGTTTTAATTAATATGTGTTATGTATTGTTGGTATGTTTGTTTATTTGGTAACTTAAGACTATTTCTAATTACATAATATTTATCAAATTTAACATAAGACATTTGTCTTCAATTGGTCTGACATGTCTCCCACAAAGGTTAGGTCCCTGCTCTTCAAAGCTATCGTATATCTGAGACGTCTTAACTTACATATTAGCGCTCTCGTAACGAAAGCGCTGAGATAAACGTTAAGACATCGTAGCTGATGAGAGCTTTGGAGCAAGACTTGGCTCTTTCCCTAGCTATCTTTGGATGTTTGTTTCAATGAATATGTTTGCCGGTAATGGAAAGCTATTGACTAAAATCAAACTTTGGTTCATCTAGCTTTGTGAGACAGGACCAGGAAATAATGTTGTGTCCTTCATGTCCCTTTTCGGTACGTCTGTCAAATGATTTCTAACACTGACGAAAATGTGTAGAAATTATTTAGCGGAGTTCTATTGGTTTGATGAGATTTCCTACGTCATCAACCAATGGAACTCCGCTGAATAATTTCTACACATCTCTAGTGTAAATTTGTCTCACCAGTAGATAATGAAGGTAAATGACCTAATAAGGAAATCGGTAAGAACCTCTTTATTCAGTAGAGTGTCACGTTTCTAACAAGATTCTTGTTGCGAATTTCATAATTCTCATTAAACGTTTTAAATAACAGAAATGATAGGTCATCTTGTTAGAAAATAATCGAAGCTAAACATCCTTTATTGTTTTTGCTAACAGTGCCCCGGTCCCTGCAAATACCTCCATGCCTCAAGATCTGTGGACTCATTTCGCTCTCGTGTGGAAAGGCTACCCAAGTTATGTGGATCTATACAAAGGAGGAAAACGGGTGGAACATTTCTCTGGACATACACCACTTTGTTTCCTTCCTAAAGGAACCGAACTTACAGTCGACATTGGAGATAAATCAGGTACAGAAATATTGTTGACGAGTTTACCATTGTTTGTGTCTTTGTTAGTTGTTAGGTTAGACGGTGATTTAAGATGCTCTTTTCAACGTAGCTGTTTTCAGACGCATGTGCTTTTGGCAGAACTATCACATTTATTGCCCAATGTCCACGCTAAATGAGTTGGGTAAAACTATCCTGTGGTGATTTGTTTAAAACAGCGCCTGTGAAAGGAGCTATTTTAAACATATTACTACAGAATGTTTCAACAGCACGAGAAGGAATTTGAACACTGACATTAAGGTTACAAAATATTCGATTTTATTTCGTTTTGTAACTACCAGTATGCAGGGCAGACTTATACGTTCGTTAGTAAAATATTCTTTTGACGTTGACAATTAGGCTTAAACCTTGTTCCATTTTGAACACATTTTGTTTATTTAATGCAGTTTTCGTTTATGCGCGTCATGTTATAATATTTTGGGAATAAAGGGTCACATTGTATTTGCCATGTATGTCATTTAGATAGTGACAAACGCAATTATATGTCATATTTTGGATTACACAATCAGAAAAAGTAAATATTTTATCACTTTCGTGGTTGAGTCCCTTGTGGGACTTAACCACGCAAAGTGGTAGAATATTCACTTTTTTCTGATAGTGTAATCCTAATCATAACAATGTAATGGGTCAATTTGTTTGCCACCCTTTCAACTGCGTGACAAACGTTTTTCAAAGACATCTGAAGGAAACTTTGAAAGTATAAACTACTTTCATTAAATTCGGATGTAAACATAAGATTGTCCAGAGATGTCTTAGAACCAAGCAAAAGTAAAAATAAACCCACTAAATATTTTATTTTAAAAATATTCAATAAAAGCAAATAAATAAGTATGACCTACATTTCACTGTATTCTTGTATATTCCATCTACATGTATATGTGTTTTACCAGGTGCGACGTTAAGGGAGATCTACGTTATACCACAAAGTAACACATCAAGCTTTATATTAAACATGGCAACGTCCTGTACACCTGGAGACATAGGATATAAGTCACTAGTGACTAAAATACAAGCTGTTGATGCCTCCAAGATCAGCATGGTTGTTCCAAGCGTTTGTTCAGGTACAGTGCAAACTCGCTATGGAACCTATAATCCTGCATTATACTTCAATGTCATACGTTTCAATGTACAACAGTGCATAATGTACAACAGGTACAATAAAACACTGGAAAAATGTATATACATTATTCAGCGAAATTTCATTGGTTTGATGTGATTTCCTTTGGAAATCTCATCAAACCAATGCAACTCCTCTGAATAATTTATATACATTTTTAGATGACTTATTACTTGGTTCGCAGGTATCAGCCGAAGCTCGCAGGCTTCACTGCTTAACATTTGTGATGCAGGCTTTTCTCCTGCTGTAAACCCTGCCGCTGCTATATAACTGAATATGGTTAAAAACGGCGTTAAACCATAACGTACTCACTCTTGTGAATTATTTAAAGCACATTCAGAAGTGTTTAATCAAAACTCAGGAATTTGATGTATATTAACTATATGAATGACATGTTTTGATTTTGTAATAAGGTACAATGTCTAAACCTCAAATTGTTGCTCCTTTGCTTGACAGAGATCAACCGCTGCTCTCCTGATCCTTGTCCTGGACACTACTGTCGATCTTTCAAATATGGCTTCCAATGTACATGCAAGGGAGGTTACTCTGGCAAGACGTGCTCCATACCACCAGATTACTGTGTTGTTTCCAACACGTGTGAAAACAACGCCACCTGTCAAAATATCGAGAATGGCGTCAACTGCACGTGCACTAAAGACTACAAGGGCCAGTTCTGTCAGACACCAATAGGTAGGAACAGGACATTACGCTAGGCAAAAAGATTCAGTTTAAAAACGGTCAAATTTCATTTTTAATATATGCCTTTATTTAGTAACTCTGCAGTTTGCAACGATTATGTTAAAAGCCTACTTTTGTTTTAACCAATGTATAGAAAGATCACTGAAGAGAATTTATTACCATGCAACCATTTGCCCCTCAAAAAAAAATAAAAAAAATAAAATAAAATTCAAACAAATTCAACATTAAAAACAAACCCCCAAAAGTAAATAAACAAGCAAACAAATTATTCTTAAATTTATGTACACATTTAGAGAGCTGATTTATCTTTTGTTTTATAAATAGCAACGTTTGTAATGTTGTAATGTACTTGGTGGTTTTATTGTTAGTTCACGGCATGTGGAGCTCCTGGTCTGCTTGGACGGAATGCTCTAAGACCTGTGGTGGAGGGTCCAGGGTAAGATCACGGGAGTGTAACAATCCCGCTCCTGAGTCTCCTCTAGGAAAGCCGTGTCCGGGAGTACCTACTGACGAGTCAGGGTGCAACTCCAACCCGTGTCCAGGTCAGTACACTTCTCAACAAGGTCTTAACGTTTATCCAGAGGCTCTAGTGTCAAGACAAAGATGTATAAACTTTTATCTTAGCGCTCTCGTGACGAGAGCGCTAAGATGCAAGTTAAGACGTCTTGTCCTTACTAGAGTCAGAACGCAATTTTAACCCAACTCCAGGGCAATACACTTCTCAAAGATAATTATAAAATTAAACGAGACTTACCTGTAAGGGGAAGTTTGATTGTAATTCTCTGAGGCATCCGGGAACACAAAGGGGAAGAGAAGGCGCTGGGCTCCTGGGGTTCCTGGCGAGACTGACCAGCGGGAGAGGCAATGCTTGTTTCCGTGCTAAAAATAGCTCCACTCTCACCAGTGGTGTCCATGTCTGAACAGTTGGTCCTTCAGCTGGTTCATAACAGTGACAACCTGATTTAAGGACTGGCGTTGTTTCTCCATTTGTTTGCTTTGCATGTCACAAAGCATCCTTATAAAATACTCAATACTCCCCTTTTCTGGAGTGATAGTTGCATCACTGTCCACACTGTTACTGGGCCCAGGCTGGAGTGTGCCCCCCTCCCCTTCTTGCTCACCACGTAACAAATGACTCTCTGGAGCAGTTTTCTTTACCAAAACTGTTATCTCTCCAATACTTGTAGGAGCAACAGTTTCCTCAACTGAGAGTTTTTTATTTCCTCTGTCCATAGTTTTAGCGGTCACAGACTGTCCTATCTCCCCTAATCGAAATACAAGAGACTGACCTGTCCATCTTCCCTGCAGTTTAGCCAAGATGGCGACTTCATTCTCTTTGTGACTCTGTGCCATGTTCGCATACGACCAGCAAACAAGTCCGAAGTGTAGTATATTCCTTAATGTCACCGGAACTGCAAGATGACTAAGTTCTGCAAAAGGGATCCAAGTTACTTAACAAAGCACACTGTGAAAGAACCAAAAAGATTAAAAATATGAGAGATCTGTAAATAGCTGTGAGACCTCGCTGACGCTGATAGCACACTGAAGCTGACCTGGACGTGCATCTCTCACGGGATATCACGTTACCGGATGCTGAAGGAGAATTAATGTTTAACCTCACCTTAGTATTAATTGTTCAAACAGTTGTATGTGGCACTCTTGGCTTTCTTTAGTAGTTTCTTATACAGAACCAAGTCTGGGGCACTGATAGTATCATGACGAAATAGTGAAACTACATTCCAGTTCTTTAGAAAGTGTTTCCACATTTGGAAGTCCAGTCTGCATTCTGTGGGTATGCGTATGTGCTCTTTCAAGTTGCTCACCAAGTGGGCCACTTTCAACAAATAACTAATGAAAAAACGCCCTGGAGGTATCACACGCATGGTAAAGTTCATATGCCCCAGTACCACTAACAATTGTTTTTTGGTGACCACATCTATTTCTTTAAACTTGTCTATGATGTCTATTAAACGAGTTATCTTCTTTAGTGGCAGTCTGGCTTCCATTTTGGTGGTGTCAAGTGTGATACCGAGATATTCCAGACATGGTGTTGGTCCGACGGTCTTGTGCGCTGCCAAGGGAATGTTCAGATTTTGAAACATACTGATTAAAGCATTCATGGTGGTTTGTCCTTCCGTATGTTGTTGGTCGAATTAATAAAATCATCCAGTAGATTAAGAATATGCTTAATATCATAGTAGTTTTCTGCTATCCAAAATAGGGCTGAAGCGATTTTGTCAAATATTTTTGGGCTTGATCGGTGAGTGAGGGAAATAGAGTTTTACTTGGCTTTCAGCAATATTTCAGCTATATCGCCATGTGGTGTACAAGTGGCACACCGAGGGAGTAGCAGATGAGAAAAAAAAGACTGATAGAAAGAAAAGTTAGTCTTGTGTAGAAATAGAAATGGTTCTCCCATCTTATGCCATGTAAATGCCACAATGATGGGTGCACTGGACATAACTTGAAAGCATCAGTTATGCCCGTTTTGCACATCACTTATCCTGGGCCTATATGTTTGATAATGTTGATAGCATCGTCTATTTTGACATATTGGAGAGAATATTTTTCTTTGTCTATTAACGAGTTGAGACTTGCATGTTCTTCATCATCATGCGGAGCCGACATGTCCACAATTAGCCTCTTTTTCATCAAACATTTCCCTTCGACGAGCCCGAGAGGGTTTATTCTGTAGGATAAGGTGCTGTCTTGAAGGGACCTATAAGATATCCCTTTTCCAGTTCTGTTTTCACCAAAGTTGTGGCACATCCTGGCCTTTGTGGAAAGAAGGTTTCTGCATACTTTGGTATCACTAGGTGATTACCTGTGTAAAATCCTTCCTTGAAACCCATTACAAGTTCTTTTGCTGCCTTTTGGTCAGGGTAGTGACGCAACATCTCGTATAAAATTGCTAATTGAACTGGTGAAGGTATAGCCTGTAGGGATAGTCATTGTTGATCTTGGTTTTTCTGTTTGTTTTGTGTGGATGCTCTGTCTTGCTGGCACTTTACTTTTGGGTGATTTATTTTGCAGAAAGCACACACATGCGGAAATCTGCAGTTATTTTGCTGACACTTGTTGTAGTTGTAATTGTTACATAAAGACATCCCGTTGTGGAACACGATGGGCCTGGCTCTTGAATCTCTATTGATTTGTATGCGAGATGACGTAGTCGCATGGGACATAAACGAAGTACTTCTGTTGGGACGACTGAGGGCAAAAATCTGTCTCGTGTGTGCCTTCTTCACATATCTGGCATCCTGGGAATTGGGTAAGGAACACTTGTGTAAAGATCTGCATGTCCTGTACTCCCCAATTCAGTGGCTCATTAAACTTGCGAATGGCTGCTGCACATTTAGCAGAGAATAGCTTATGATAGGTATAGAATTTTTTGGGAAATTTCTCTGCTAGTTCGATAATAAGTGTCTGGTAATTTGCTAGGTCCTCCAGTCTTTCCGAAAATTCCTCCACCATTATCCTCTTGTACTTTTCAAAGGCTTTAATAAATTGTGGCAGGGTGAGATTAATCAGTAATTGTGGGTCGCTGGTTGGCTTAAACCTGAACTCATTCTGGTTGATTTTAACTGATTGTGGGTCAATATTTAATTTATTTGGACAACAACAAACAAGATTAACGTCTTTACCCTCAATAATCTGTTGCCGCAAGCTTGCTGATACTGGGTCCAGATGTGGTGTTTGGGTTGCGTCCAATCGTTGAATTAATACCTCCTTGTTGAGCGACCAGGCTTCTTCGCTGTTGCAGTGCAGATGCCATGGTGTTCGCACCCCTCGGTTCCCTGTGGTGGAAGGTCGGCTGCGTGGCAGTAAGATCTACAGTTGGTTGATTATTCCCGATTGACACACCAGGAAGTGAAACCTTGTTATGGTTTTGACTGCTTACTGAAGCTTTCTAACTTGCTGGGCTATGACATCCTTCCCTAGCTGAGAGTTGTCGTTTGAGTCAGGCGCTGTAGGGTTGCTTGAAACTTTTTCACTCAGGTATTATAAAGGCTGTTTACAGCTTTCACAATAGGTACGAGACCCACACAAAACAACTCTTGAGCATTCCTTGTTTTAATGTCTCGGGATCTACTGTCTGGCTCTATGATGCTCCATATCTCGTTATTTACACGAGGCGGTCTTAGACTGTCACAATCACCTGGTCTCAACTGTTTGTCCTTTACTTCCAATCTTCTTTTCTCTTCCACACTTGTAATCATCGATTCTTTTAAAACCTTCGCTTGCTGGTCATCTATGTTTGGGCCAGGTTTTTTTTAAAGTTGCAAAGCATTGGCAATCCTGTCAATGATACCTTTCTTTTTGTTTTGACTGGGAGCTGCTATCCTGCCAGGGAATATAATTTTTCCTTCCACATCCATTGACTGTCGCTTGCTTGGTGACAGTTCATCAACTTCACTGCTAGGCCCCAACACTGCCCCTCTCTCCTCCCTCACTGGGGTCTGGGCTGTGCACACTGTGGCTACATTAGGGTCTCAAATTAAAAGCCATATCCAAACACTCCTGGTAACACTCTAGAGAGTCGCCGAGATTCGATCAAAAGTTGTTTTCCGGTACCAGAAGAAAATGATGCAATAGCAAACCGATAGAAAACAAAATAAAGCCAAAAACTAGTTTTAATATTCCAAAGTAATTAGAGCGATAATACTTTTTAACATCTTGCCCGATTCCACAATGGCACACTGAAGCCCAATTGTACATGCACAATCTAAGGTGGTCTCTCATGTTACATATACCAAAGAAGAATGGCTTCCTCTAGGTCCCCTTACTAGGTCATACAAAGCAAGATGTTTTACTACCATTTCAGTATTTGCACATTCTTTTCAGTTCAGGAGACAACAAAAAGGCTAAGAATTATAAATAATTGTACTCAAACAATTTCATATTTGATATGTAACCTGTTTTATTTCCTCTAATATGTTGAACTCTGTTCATAACAAAGCACAATACTAACAGACCGGAGGCAATATTACAGTTAATCATCAAATTCAAATGTCAGACTTTTGTACATTCTTTAAAACATTAACGTCCATGTAACTTTGTAAGAATTCAAGTTAAAACAAAAATTGTAATACATACTAGAAAAATTGTATAAAAATTATTCCGCGGATTATCATTGGTTTGAAGAGATTTCCACAGGAAATCTCATCAAACCAATAGAAGTCTGCTAAATAATTTTTATACATTTTTTTCTCAGTGACATCCAATGTAACAAATTTTGCTGTTCGGATAAGTGTAACTTTGCTGTTTGGATAAGTGTGCTTTTGTTAGCTGACCAAACAGCATTACTACTTTAATGCTTATGGAAAATGATGAAAAATGTACAGTTGATGTGAGATAATAACTTGCATAGTGTCAGCTGGAGAATGTGGATATGATAGTGATTGATCAGTTGGTGAATCATTACTCGCTGTAAAAAATTCATAGAAATTATTTAGCGGATTTTCTTTAGTTTGATGAGATTTTCATAAACTGTTACTTTTACCACCCTCCACTAGAATATAATAAACTGTTACTTTCACCACCCTCTACTGTAATATATAAGCTGTTACTTTCACCACCCTCTGCTGTAGTATATAAACTGTTACTTTGACAACCCTGTACTGTTGTAAATAGGCTACCACATTTACCACCCTCTAATGTTAGTTGTGTAAAGGTTAACATGTTTACCACCCTTATTCTTGTAAAGTGGCTATTACTTAAAGTGTCCTATTTGTAAATATAGTGACTTAATGTACAAAGCTAAATGTGATAATTATGTCTCTAAATACATATCCAATGTAAATAATAAAGATGAAATTAAGACTGAAAGCAGTTGAAATTATGCTTGAAGTAAGTAAGGTTAAATAAGAGATGTAATCTTTCTTGAACCATGTCAGTCAATGTTAATAATAAGAGATGTAATCTTTCTTGAACCTTGTCAGTCAATGTTAATAATAAGAGACGTAATCTTTCTTGAACCTTGTCAGTCAATGTTAATAATAAGAGATGTAATCTTTCTTGAACCAGGTCAGTCAATGTTAATAATAACAGATGTAATCTTTTTTAACCCTGTCAGTCAATGTTAATAATAAGAGGTGTAATCTTTCTTGAATCTTGTTAGTCAATGTTAATAATAAGAGATGCAATCGTCCTTGAATCTTGTTGGTCAATTCTTCAGTCAATGTTAATACTAAGAGATGTACATTTTCTTGAACCTGATCAGTGTGGTTCAGCCAATGTTAACAATAAGCTATGTACTCATTCCAGAAGCTTGTCAGTGTTTTATTCAATGTTATGTTAACTATAAGATACAAATAAAGACCACTTGAAAAATTGTGTTGTGTACTTACTTTATCTACAGACCAGGAGACCGTTGGTTCGAATCCAGTACGAGGACTTGCAAACATTTCTACATGCAGTGGGGACACGAAGGCAATGCTGCTAGATGGGTCTTTACGTAACATTGTAATACAGAATTGTTTATTCAAAGAACCACCTCTCTGGTTCACTAAGGTTATTATCAGAACACACTGTTCAAACTAGCAAACTGCTAGTCTTTTTTTAGTTGAGCTAGTAATAAATTTGTGCATTTGGCGAAGTTGCCCACGTGGTTGTTTAAACGCACCATTCTACATTTAACCTAAAGTATTTGAGTGGCATTCTAGAAGTTGGTGTGACGAACAAGTAAGATATTCTATGGATAACAACTTCTCACGATGTTTTTGTGTAGATACTAACAGTGTTATCATGTAAGTGATGATCACATACTTCATGATGATGTTAGTATCTACACCGAAACATTGCATACATTGCAAAAAAAATTGTTATTCATACGATTTTCCACCTTGTTAACTAACGTCCCCATTTTTTTGGTTATCACGAAATCACTGTTGAAGTTACAGGTACGTTCACCTAAATGTGACCGAACCAAATCCAATCTAGAGGAATTCTGCAACTTTGCAACTTTGTGATTAGCAGCGCATCCACTTAACCGACGAGAGCAGATTCTACATGTTCCATTTTGATGGCAGGCAGCGTGTGTTTATCTACGAAAAGGAGAACGAACTTTCTGTTGTTCCCTTTGGGGGAAGGAGTGTCATGGTGAGGGGAAACATTTTCTGGTAACGAAAGGACGCCGTTGGTCATCATTGGTGGTAACTTGAACGTAATACGCTACAGAAATCCTAAGTCCTGTCGTGCTTCCATTTCTTTATCAACAATATCAAGTTCTAACACGACACACTGCATCACATAACCACATTGGTGATGCAGGCTTTCCTCCTGCTGTAAACCCTGCCGCCACGATATAACTGAAAAAAACTGTTAAAGACGGCGTTAATGCATAACTCACTCACTCACTCTAACACGACAATACTAAGTCTCGTACTTTTAATGTCATGCAAGAATTCAATAACGTTAACAAACATTCATGTGATACCCTGTCCTCGTTCCCCAAAGCGATCTTGGTGTTAAGATGATCGTAAATGATTTTTAAAACAAAGTCCCGTGGAGTTGTTTCTTATCATAGACTTACGACTGTTGTAGCGCAGAAATTGATTTAGAACCGGTTCCGAATGGCAATATATCATTGGCTTACGACTGTTATAGCGCAGAAATTGATTTAGAACTGGTGCCGAATGGCACCGGTTCTAAAACGATATGTGCTCTACGAAAATCGTTAGCCAATGTTATAATTTAGCACTTACGATCAACTTAGGCTAAGATCGTTTTGAGAAACAGGGCCCTGGTCAGCTCGCTCTTCACCCAACAAAAGAACTTTGGGATGTCATGGAAAGACGAAATCAACAAGCTTCAAACACCTTGTGTGAACTTAATGAGGCCCTCCACGAAGAATTGCGACGCATTCCATGTGACGTCATCACGCAAATGACGAATTCAGTGTATAGAAATGTGCTTTGCCTGTATTCAAGCTAATGGAGGTCACACTTGCTGCTAAGGTGACACATATCTCCGCCCATATTCCTTTTGTGCCGTGCTAACCATATGGGCTTGTGTTGAAAGACTGTTTTTGTACCTCACATGAACATTACCAGCCAAATTTATGTCACTGTTTACGTTTACTGTTTGCACAAGGTTTTAGCACATGTTGATGGTACAATATATCGTTTTTGTTTTATTTTGTTGTTCTTTTGCTATCGAGCTTCAAATAGACTGCTAAGTTTCTTTTGAGCGCAAATTTATATTTAACCTGGCCTTCTTGCAAGTGACTTTGGAGTGAATAGATTCCTGTTCTGGTGAATCTGAGCCAAAGGCTTGTTGTTTTTACAAACATTTAGTAATTCTATATTCACGAAATAATGACTTTTTACACAATAATAAGCATGGGCAAAATGACAAAAAAACCTGACATGATGGAAACAAAAAATTATTTTAATCGCAACTTAATAGCCAATACACCAAAAGAAAGAAGAAAAAAGACCAACACCACAAATCACTTGTGGTCTATTTTTGACAATTTTTGAGCATTGCCTTTAGGTCATCACTCAATATCGCAAATTACAAATACCAATATGGTATTGTTTGGTATTGATACTTACTTAATGTGATAAATATAGTCGCAAAATATTTGCAATCAGCCATGCACAAATCTTCAGGCATCACACTTGTCCCCACTGTCTTAATCGAAGGGAAGTAACTATGTTTGAAGAATAACAAAAGATGTAGCAGTAAAATCTATGCCCCTTTCCCCACAACGCTTGGTTATTACAAGTAAAATAACTTGATCTAAATGAAATTTGTTTGCAAAGAAATTCTATGGTAAAACATGTCATAGAAATCTGAAGAATATGATAGCGGAACCAACTTTCCTGTTTGCACCTCACTAGACCCATTGATAATTAGTGATGTTGTGAATGATTTAGACTGTAAACTATTGGAGTTAGGTACTATGTTTGTGTAAAACCATTTGTGAAAAAAATATTTGCTCACGCACGAGATGTTTTAGGCTATAAAGGAGGTATTTTGAAAGTATTAATCCCCTAAACGAAACAGACCGGTGTCCGCACTGTGCATATGAAGCATGTATGTATAGGTTATAACACAAGGACACGTTCTGTAATTGTGAATTGAGGCAGTTAGAGTCCCAGACGCGAATGTAAAAAATATAATGATTTGCTAAACTGCGATAAACTTACGATAGCTTTGTGAAATGGCAATCAATTTGATGTATACAAATAAACTCAGAAAATGTGGCATTGTAAATCACAAGATTTTAAAAAAAACATTCACAAAGATATTATTCCCATCAGCTAAGTAACTCTGAAACAATCTGTCCCCAAAAATTATTATATAGGCTTATTGATAATTGCAATCAAACTTTGCAGCTGAAAATGTTTAAACAGTTGTAAAATGCACATTGTCATTTCATGTATTATTTTTTTTAAAAGAAAGAAAGTATATTATTGATTTAAATTGAACAATCTTATTAAAACCAGTGCTTTTGTTTCGTTGCGCTTCTCTTCACTTCACAAGTGGATCTGAGAGCCTCCTAGTCGGGTTCACGACGAACGGACCAATCAAAGTGCTGCCTATAAAATCGTTCGGTGTAGCGGCTTTTGTTTTTAAATTCTTAAAGTCAACACCGTAGAAAGAAACGTCAATCCGATTAGTTGAAAGGCCAGCGTGTCATGAGGTTACCAGACCCACATGTAAAGAGAAGCGCAACGGAGAAGAAAGACTGATTTTAATCAGATTGTAAATGGAAAGAACTACTCTTTATGTCTTGCATTTTATACTTTAGATCGAAATTTAATAACTACATAACAGCGATTGGAGTAAAAATAATTAATGAACCAGCATTGATGCAGTATTGATGAGATTAGAGATGTGTTGAGAAGACAGAGGTGCGGTGAGAGTACAGAGACACAGATGTGGTTTAATAAACTCTAGTTTGGGTGATTGGTCGATTGTTGATTAATTTATGAGTTCACTGTATGGTTTGGGATGAAGAAACCTCCACTCTGTTGATTGGTAGCTTTTGTCAGCGTATTTGAGCTTCTTTCTTTGCGTTTTCATTTGTGAGGTCCTGGATATTGTTGGATAGAATGTGATGGATAGAATGTGATAATCGCCCTCAGTGTTTTGTGGTCACGAGTTTGTTCCACAAAGCTGCATAAACAAAGATCGATCTTAGTCAATATTTCTTCACCCCCATTGAAATAAACATAGGGAGCTGGGGACAGAGCATGGTATTGTTTTACAAAACTCTCATAAAGCTAAGATGTCTTAACTTTCATCATAGCGCTCTCGTTACTAGAGCGCTAAGATGAAAGTTAAGACCTCTTAGCCTTCTGATATCTTCGTGGAACGGGGGCCTGGAGATTATTTGACAGAGTTTTATAACCGTTCCACAGTATGTGTGGTCAGGGTTGCGTGTTCTGTCAGATGTGTTCTAACAGAGTTGATTGATACAAATTGGTAGCAGATTATTTATGTGTTTGTTTTAAAAAATCCTAGCTTTAATTGGCCGAGCAGTGTTGTAGTTTTGTTGTCTTTCTATCATTGGCTGCAAGGAAGGGTTTGTTTCTTGTAAAGTGGGTGTCTATACAGGCTTGTTCTTTTAGTAGGTTGCTGGTGGCGGCTCACGTGGTAGGAATTCTTTCCTCTTCAGGGAAGGGAACTGTGGATTGGGGTAAAATCAAATTTTGAAGTGTCTGTTGTAGCAGGTTGGTGAATAGTGGGGTGATTCACTTTTTCGACTATCTAAGGTGATGGATAGTGGTTGAGCTGGGTGATAGGTTTCGGATGTGTTAGATCTCTTTCAGGGCTCATAGAACACAGTTTGGTAGCTCAACATGCTGTCAATGTTGTGGTTTATTCACAATACCCGGACTGTTTTGGCAATGCCAGCTCAGTAGCGTCTTGTGAGACTGTATTCTGAACTACTGTAAACAGCTTTATTTCTGCGCCGTTAAATTATTGCGAATACCACACCAAAGACAATACTGCGTCGAGAT
>JAULCD010295017.1:0-10024 GCA_032361085.1 Calliostoma canaliculatum | reverse complement strand
TAATTTTGAATAAACTGAGTTGTACAGCTACAGCTTGTACTTTAGTTTTTAAAGGAACTTGACTATATCAATTGCCTTGCCTGACCAAGATGGATGAGCCTCCTTTAGCTCTGTTCATTGGAAAAAGCATTGTACCTAGTAAACTGCCTCATCTGAAGTGTATCAGATGCTTTAAGGTGTATATATTTGAGCTAAGAGACCAATTTCTTTAAAATTTGCCTGAAAACCACGGCAATTCCATTGAATTAACGCCATGATAATTAATAAGAAATGTGTAAAATACATTTTAAAACACTAAGCAAGGGGTAGGCGAGTGATTGCACGAGACCCCCCTCCCATTGATGAAGACCCATTGGGTCTTTTAGGTGAGTGAGGTCGAGAGCCTGGTGGAGGATCATCATCATAATCCTTCTCCATTTCTAGGCTCTCGTACCTGTTAGCGAGGTTGACAGGGTCCCTTTAACCTTTGGGGATCCTATCTGGCGCTGGTCTGTTGGCTTTGGCTTTGGCCTATTTGGATTTTTTGTCACTTGTTTTGGAAGAAGTTGTTGGTGGTGGCGTCTGTGTGGCAACGAGTGACTTGCCACACTTTGCTTTATTGGCTTTGCTTTCGCTAGTTGACGGTATGTTTGAGGTGAAGTGCCTGTCAGCCATGTGAACTCGGTCTGACAGGCAGCAGAAACAGTTGATTTAGTAGTTGGCTGATATGCAGCTGTTGCTGCATGTGATGGGCAGTCATCATAATCCTCCTTCATTACCTCAAGGCTCTCGTACCTGTTAGCGAGGTTGACAGGGTCCCTTTGACTTTTGGGGACCCTGTCCGGCACTAGTCTGTTGGCCTTGGCTTTGGCCTTTTTTGAGTCGGTGTTCTTTGGTGCTGATGTAGATGCTGTTGGTGGCGTCTGTGTGGTGGAGTGGCTTGCCACACTTGCCTTTCCTGACTTGGATTTCGCTGGTGGGCGGAAAGTTTGAGGTGATGCTCCTGTCAGCCAAGTAAACTCGGTCTGACAGGTAGCAGAAACGGTACCTTTTGTAATTGGCTGAGATGCATCTGTTGCTGCATATGATGGGCGGTTAAGTGCAGCGATCCTGTTTACGGGCCTCTGCATATGAAATGTTGCTTTCGGTTTTGATTTTTAATATTTGCTGTTCACGAAGAAATGAAGGACATTGCTTCGACGAAGCCGCATGTGTGCCAGTTTGAGCATTCGGCGCCCTGTCACTTGTGGAGCTCTCGTGGTACGACTCGCCACAGATGTGGCAGACGGTACGATTGTTCCGACATGATCGAGAGCCATGCCCAAACTTCTGGCACTTGTAGCATCGCAGGGAAGTAGGAACATAAAGTTCCACCTGGATGCGACAATAGCCAGCTTTGAGAGATGAAGGTGGAGCAAAGGAACTGAACTCCAGAGAGTTTTACCTTCATCCTTGAATGTGAAACTCTTCACACGAGTCGCACCCTAACTGGAGAGTTCTGCAAGCACACGTGACAATGCCCCTTTTTACTAGAGTTTAGTGAACGGTGGGGAGTGACCTTGACGGGCACTTCAACTAACTCAGTTGTATTTAGAAGACTGATTGACTGTTGTTTTCTGTTAATTTCTAATCAGAAGATAACCAGAGCGGAGTTTTGTTATGTTGTTTACTGTACCAGCGATACCTTTGACACCCTTTTCAATGGCGAAAGGATTTAGCTTACGTGGCTCACCAACACCAGCACCTCCTTCCACCACCAAAATAAATGGCCATTTGAGGTTGTCCTTGATGTTTTCATGAATGACTTCTTTTGTAGTTGTGGATTCTTCATCCGCAGATAAGGAATCCTCCTGCTCACGAAATCGTTTTGTAAATGTTTTACCCATAGTGCTGGTCCCCCACCCGCCACCGAGTGCCCATAACGGCTGTGCCAAATGCCTGTGGGTTTCCGACAGACTGGCACCAGGGATACAGCACTGATATACTACAATAGAATTAACTACAGGATTGGCCCATGAGCCATCGCTTTAATTGGTGTTAAAAGAAAAAGAACCGTTAACAATTATTGAGAAAGACTGTTCAAAACTATGAGAAAAAATGAGTGGTAGAAAAAAGTAAAAAGAGGGGTTAACACCAAGGGCTTGACCTGAGCAGCCGGTTGATCAGCTCGGGCCAAACCTTATCACCTGTCAAATTGAAGCCGGGGTCAAAGTGGTGTGTTGAGTGATGCAGCACTGCTGGATAGCATGAGGATACTTCGGACCTATTCTCGTCCGGGTGTCCCACACAACTGCATTTGTGATGCAGGCTTGAATTTTCAAAAAAAAACATATCACCACCCCCACATCCACACCCACACCCCCTTAAAAAAAACAAAACAAAACAATCAACAATAACTCCCAAAACATAGGAAAGGGGTTGTTCACTTGACAATGAACAGTTTACAATAAATATTTTGGTTTTTGTAAACCGATCCATTTCCCAGTTAAATGGTTATAACCTCATACGGTTACAGCGGCCTTGGGAAACGTCACCCTGCAGAATGTCACATGTAAACAACGACAATTATATTGTCAATATTTAAACTTTTGGGTAGTTCAGATCAATTATCTTTGAATTAAAATTTCACTTATATCATTCAACATGAACCAATAAGACAACCGGCACATTTTATTGCTGCTGTGATTGTATTTAACTTGCCAGGCATAGTATGACGCACTATTTCTAAAGTGTATATTCTCGTTGAATCTAGCAGAACAAACAGAATCCGACCAAAAAGTTCACCTTCACAACAGACGTTTTTAGCTGTCATAAAATCGAGCATTGATCTGACAACAGGAAAAATATAATGAAACAATCGATTTTGTTCTTTGTGGTGTTTCAGTTTACAAGCCTTAATTTAGGCAGAATACTTTGATAACAATACAAGTGATACCTCTCAGCGAGACAGTTGTTAACTTAAGCATAAAAAACAAAGCAGCTATTACAACCCTGTTCCCATGAGATCACTGTTGCATTAAGTTGATGCTTGTGTGTTTTCATCTGATGATATCAAAGCTTACTGTCGACCATCTATAACTGGATGAAAGAAAAGTTAGCTAAGTGTTGAACTACATGGATTCATTTGGGGATCATCTGTGAAAAGGCAGATTTTTGCGAGCTACTTATCCACGTTTAAAAGTGTTCCATGTGGACAATGTACGTGACTTTCAAGATCCGTCAAGCACGTGAAGGTTCGTCACTTGTGTGCTTTATCAGCCTTCATGGTGTAGTTGTTAATATGGGATCAGAGGCTGGTAGATGTGGGGCTCGACCCTGACCGCATCAGATCAAGCAATGTTATAAAACTTATACTTTTACGATGTGGTATCATCAGGAATAGTAAATGGTCTGAGGCTCAGAGAGGTCATAGAGTGCAAACCTTTGTCCATTTTATTATTCTAAGCCCAATCTAACTAGACTGTTGAACTCCTTTCCGTTGATAATTTATTTAAAAGAGCTTCCATAGGATAAGCATTTAACAGCACAAGGTAGTCCTAAAGGTCTTCTAAAGTTAGTTTGACACTCTTAAGGTTATCATCAGATTGATTTAAAATCAATATAGCATAAACCTAATACAATCCCTCTCTAAACAATGTGAAGATTTATGGATAACAACTTCTTTTATTTACTTTGGGCGACGTTTCGATACCGAATCTTGTATCGTTGTATCGTTCTTGTATCGTTTTCAAGCACAAAAGTAGAGAGGACAGTAAGACATGTATTTATGTGATGTCCTACTGTCCTCTCTACTGTCCTCTCTACTATAGTGCCTGAAAACGATACAAGAATCTGTATCGAAACGTCGCCCAAAGTAAATAAAAGAAGGTGTTATCCACAAATATTCGCATTGTTTTGATTATCCGACTTCCAAGATGCCACTGAAAGATATAATCCCTCTCTGATCAAACATCAAACAGGGTGCGAGTCTAGTTTCACAGAACACTTGTAATAGTAAAATGTCCTGTCACGAGAATGCTAAGATGAAAATGAAGAAGTCTTAACCTCATGAGAAACTTGTAAATGTCACCCTGCCATCACGTGCTATCTCATCATACTTCTGTAACGAAATGTAAGTAACACTCGTCGAGCTTTGAGGTCACTCAAAAATCTAAACTTACGCCTCACTCCAGCTGGACATAATGTTAACCTTTACCGTGCGGCATAGTTGTGAAAAAGTTATCCCGAGGGGCGTGTCTCGGAATGTTGGGAGTTTCGTCTATCCCAATTAGTGCCTCACTTAACATCGACACTTGTTTGTCCATGCGGCTCCCTAAAATATCCGGGTCAGGCTGTTAGCCTGACCTGGATATTTTTGGGAACCATAGGGTTAGGGCTAATATTGTTGATGATATGTATACCTATTCGTCATGATTCCAAACCATGGTTTACACGGGTCTACTCCTGACAAAGACCAATTTACAACCTTGATATGCGACTCTCTAGCAAACTGTAAATGCCAGAGTCTTTAACCGCCACCCTCATTTTTCTCAACAATAAAACATGTAATACAACAACCAGGACTTCTTTGTGTTCTCCAGAACTTGCGCCAACTCAAAGGTTGGGTCTAAATGACATCCTTCTTCCCCAGGACAATAATCACGTTTGAATACGTAATTCAGACGAAGAGACTGTCGTAAACCTGACTGGTCAGCCCCGAGGGAAGCCTTGAACTTATATTAACTGAAACCAGTTCGCTTTCCGTTGATCAGTGTACAGTTATATTTGGGACGACACTGTTTTCACATGTGACAATTCTGTCTATTTCGTCGGTCGAGTTCCACGCTGGATAATAGAGAAGTTAAATCACCTCCATTTTATGCAAGGACATACGTACGTTTCATTGGAACAAATATTCTTGTAATATTTATATGAATTTGTCACATACACACAAACGTTTTGAGAGCGTATTAAGTTATATTTGTCAAATGTCTTACAATGGCAGAAATATAACAGTTAAAGTTATTAGTTTTGAAAATAAATTCGCCAAAATATTTGTGTTTTTTATAATCTTAAAAATAAATGTGAGTAGTCCAAACAATATTTAATGAAATTAAATCCTTTGGGGCATACATTTCCCAATAAGTTAAAACTGACTTAATTTGTTGAAACGTTTCATCTCTTTGGGAAATGAATGCTGTAAATGATTGTGAAAAATTGCCAATATTGCAAGTGGTTAATGCTTAAAATGCGCAATAAACCCATTACGTTAAGTTCGTCTTTTTTATCTTTTCCGATAAAGAATTTGTTATTACAGAAAAACATTTGCGTGGGATGTTTTCGTGATTTGAAAATAACAAAACACCAAAACCAAATGTTGTTTTCAAATCAAACGTTGATGGCATATTCTTTTCAGAAACATAAACGTTTTTAGCCAGGTGGAAGTAACATAATACATGACACCATTAGACCTCCGTGGATGCCATCAAAGGATATTTGCTTTTTAAGTGCTGTAAAATATTTTACTGAAATGTCAGAGTAACAGAACTGTGAATAAACAGGGTATCTCTGTAGTATTTGTTTTGTATATGTATGTATTGAGAACAAACACAAATTGTCACAAGAAATAAATAAAACGAGCAACAAGATCAAGAAAGGGCATTTAGAAGTTGGTGTAATATGAACCATTATGGATTGCAACTTATTTGACTGTAAAACACGACATTTCTGGGCAAGCCCAGAAATGTCGTGGTTTACAATTAAAGAAGTTGCAATACACACTATTTCGTGTTATAGGATCAAGTACTAAAGTATAATATTACCCCGATTTAGAAATTTGACCATATTTGCTTGATTTGCTAGTTACGACGTCAATCACAAAAGAGAATCTGAGCCAACTTTGATGTCAAGTGTTACGTGAATAGGGAGAACATTTTAAACCAAGGCACTACAACATTTAGATAATGTTACTCGGGTTAATATGCAGATTTCAAATCCAGGCTGGTTGCATGAACGACGTTGTTGATGTATGTTTAACCCTTACCGTGAGGCATAGTTTCGAAGAAGTTATCCTCAGTGGCATGTCCTGGAAAATTTAAGGGTTTCTTTTATTCTAATTAGTGCCTGTTTGTTCATGCGGCTCATAGAAATATCCGGGTCAGGCTACTAGCCTGACCCGGATATTTCTGTGAGCCGCACGATAAGTGTTAACATGACCGTTTCAATACGTTCCGTGTTTCGATGAATTGACTCCGAATGACATTGGAAGTGGACCTCTACCGACATTATGTAATTACCAAATGATTTTGGGCAACATTGGGTGTCATCATGCACATACGTTCATAACGTTTGCCATCAATAACATTTGGCAAAAATGATCTAAAATGAAAATAAATATAAAAATGTAAAAACAAAACCCAGGGAATACTTAATTATTGTGTTTAAACTTCGTTAAGTTTTTAAATTGCTTAATACAAGTTTAAAACTCCGAAACCAGCTTTGAGTTTAAGATTCTTACCAACGATTGATGACATATTTGCTAAAGGGTAAGTGAGCGAGTGAACGATTTTAAGTTTAACGCCGTTTTCAAGAATTGTTCAGTTATATCACGGCGGCAAAGTTTACTGCAGGAGGAAAGCCTGCAGCACTAATGTGGTTATGCGATGCAGTGAAGCTTGCAAGCTTCGGTTGGTACCTGAAAACCAAAAGTGTTACTGTGTTACAGCATTGAAATTTGTCCTCACTGTATGTAGAATTTGATAGCGACAAACACAACAAAGAGTAAATGAAATAACTAAAATGAAGTAAACGACCTCAAGAACACAGCTAATCTACCAAGGACCTCACAAGAAATCCGCCACTTTTTTTGCCACATTTATCTCAATCATAATAATCTTATACTGGATTCAAATCAACATCACCAATCAGTCAATGTATTATTTTACCCAGCCATGCCTTTGGTAATTGACATGCGAGTACATAAATTAGGCTTCTAAATATATCTTGTGTGAACATCACCCTGGGTCCCATTCACAAAGACGTCATAAATTTACGATGTCGTAAACCATGTCACTGGGTTAATAGATTTAGTTCACAACTGCCAAAAATTGTTGTAAACTCTGCACTTTCTAAAGAAAAACAAGTTTGGTCTATAAAAGGGTACCATTTACAACGATTTTTGGCATCTGTAAACCAAATCTACCGGCTCAGAGGTTAGATTTACGACGTCATAAAGTTACTAGGTCTTTGTCAAACGGTACCTTGGTATTACTGACGTTCTATACACATTAATTGGGTACATACATATAACATATCTGTGTATCGCTTGCGAGGTAACGTGTTCAGTATGTACACCGAAACATCACTTTTGTAATAAGAAAGTTTTCCCCATATAGCTACCTTGTTCACTCACAAATCATAAAAGCGATCTTAGGCTAAGTTAATCGTAAGTGCTAAAATGTAACATTAGCGTACGACTGTTGTAGCACAGAGATCGCTTTGGAGCCGTTGCCATTCAGCTCCAATTCTAAATCGATTTCTGTGCTACGACATTTGTAAACCTATGACCAAAAACAACTCATTACAATGTCTTAAAAATCACTTACGATTAAATTAACCTAATATCGCTTTGAGAAACGGAACCCAGAACACAAATGATTTTCGGAAAAACAGTTCATGTTCGTAAAAATGTTAAAGAAACAAACGTGATACACCTGGTACTGACAAACAGCTTACACACGGTGTTAAAACTTTACTTAAACGTCGATTTTAACACAAACAGATTGGCCTTTATCAAATCGGGCATCACAATCGATGTCGTGCTGTCATTAGTAGTTAGCTCAGTGTCAGTAGTGTAGGTTTAATGTGTAGTGCACGTCAGTATTGAGCTCTAGAGAGACAAGTGTGCTCAAAATCAAAAGATATAACCAGATTAAAATATGTATTACTATACATCACTTTATGAAATGTTCCCGAATTGCCCAAACAATGGGATATCTCCTTACTTTATGTTTGCTTATATATGTAGAGGGTATATTAAAAGTGTCAGAAGGACGTCGACGCTGTGTTGTTGGGCCTTATATGGACCAGAACACGACTAATTATAATCAGTATTTCGTCATGACCATGAAGGTAATTTGGTGTTCTTAGTCTAACACGAGCTGTGTAGAACAGGACCCGATAACGAGATATTTGTGTTAAGGTGATCGTAAGTGATTTTTCAAACATTGTCATTTTGAGTTAAGAATCATAGGCTGACGACTGTCGTGGCGCATAAAATCGATTTGGAACCGTTGCCGAATGCGCTACGACAGTGATTCGTGATATATTGTCTGAACTAAACTTTTCTTGCTGAAACTATAACATAATTATGACAAATCCGCAGACATGTTTGAGATACACAAAGTTATATTTGAGTAAGACGAAGTTAATGTAAACAATGCAATATGTTCAGTTACTAAAGTACTGTGCAGTTCGTACGCGTCAAATCATGTTAACTTTCATTGATATATTGCCACAAGAGAAATGAAATACCATCTACTTAGTTTTTCGGATTTGTATAATCCTCTTTGATACATTCCGTGAGCCTTAGACAACACGCTTGTTTGATGTAGACACTTACAAACCGTCTACAGACTGAGTAATATATTCCTAAGGATGATCAAAGAAAGATTTGCATAGTTATTTTTTATATATTCACAATGGGACCGTACAGTGTCCCTGAATGGTCATATTAGAAGCTGTTTAAAGATTGCAGTCCAGACATTGGGCACTCAGTGGTTACTAATGACGAACATGCCCTTTCTCAAGTTTACAACAAGCATTTTCACCTTAATGCTAATTTCATATTGAAGTACCATACAACATATAATTTGTTAACAACACTATTTTGTTTATATAAAACTCTTGTCCATTATAGTGCTAGCAAAGCAGTATTTCATTACTGCTTTCTTGACACCAGGCCCCGATTTCACGAATACGTCATAACTTTACGAGGTTGTAAACTATGTTACTGGGTTAATGGATTTGGCCTACAAATGCCAAAAATCGTTGCAAACTGTGCACTTTTCAAAGAAAAACAAGTTTGTCTTTGGAAAGTGCACAGTTTTCAACAATGTTTGGTATTTGTAGACCAAATCTATCAACCCAGTGATACGGTTTACGACGTCGTAAAGTTATGACGTCTTCGTGAAACGGGGGCCTGATGTGCTCATCCAGTGTCTTATCTGCACTGGCATTTTTGGAGTGTATTCCGTCTTGTATTATCGTAAACACGTAACGTAAAAGACTATGCTTGCCACTACAGCTATGCACATCGTCTTGATTGATTCACCTGGACAAAAGTGGGCGATACGAACAATTTACAAGTGAACATTTTTAAGTGCCCTCAATGATAATTGGTTAAAATGTTCAAATGTTAGAAAAGTTGAATTTATCAAACATTTTTGTCGGTTTAAAATAATCATAGTGTTTCAGTATTCCAATCTACTCTGCTCTACACAGTTGAAAAGGTTCATGGCGTCTATATAACGAATTAGGTAAATAATAAATACATGTAGTACAACAGTGCATGCATATATAGTGTCATGTGCCATTAACCTGATGTCATAAAAAGCCGTGACTATATAAACAAGAAAATTGTGTTTTTAAACATGTATTAAAGCGAAGTGGGTCTACTCATGCTGTGGGAATGTGTTTTGCATGGGTAGAAGTGATGTTAGTTAGGAGGCATATCGCACAGGGTCTGGCCTCACAGAGTTGTCATATTTTTACCATACCTCTCAACCAATGGCTTCGATTCACCAGTGTCAAAAATCATTGTGAATTGTTTTTGTTTGAAAAGTGCAAAGTGTACAACAGTGTTTGGCTTTTGTAAACCATCCCCATTTACCCAGCGACATAGTTTACGACGTCGTAAATTCACGAAAACATTGTAAAATGGCACCCGGATATCATTGATCCTATCGTAATGCCACATTTTTCAAGGATGCTCAGGGCCCCGTTCCTCAAAGCGATTTTAGCTAAGTTGATCGTAAGTGCTAACATATAACACTGGCTTACGACTGTC
>JAULCD010294906.1:0-10025 GCA_032361085.1 Calliostoma canaliculatum | reverse complement strand
GCACAACACGACATGGCGATGATATCGCCATGTCGTGTTGTGCTATCGCCATGTCGCCTTATCGCTGTATCGCAATAGCGCCATGTCATGTTGTCTTATCGCGGTATCGCCATATCGCGTAGGTTATTAAACGCGACATTGCGATGGCCCCTCTCGGCCACCATAGCAAAAGCGAACTTGAAGGTTCAGTTTGGGATAACTCCCTCGGTTGTTTAATTGACGGAATGGCTTGAACCTTTATATTTGTAATTTTAATGTTATTTTGAGCAGTATTCTATATACAAATGTCGCTTTAATAATTAACTTTAATCTTTAGAGTGCCAAGTTCAAAATTTGTCAATTTCAATGTCTAAATACAACTATACAAGGCTGTTGAAGAGCTCCTTAAAACACATTGTCACAGAATATGTTTTCAACAGCACAAGGTAGTCACAGCTTTAAGTTTTACTAAAAATACTTTAGCACTCAAAGGGTTAATGTCGAATATGATGGAAATATTAATTGTACAAATAAGATAGTTACTACATAGCGTTAGGAACCAGTCGACGAAACAGAAATACCTTTTTGGTTTTTTATTTTACAAAAAAATGTGTGTCACAATACTTTTTAAAACAATCGCAGCAGGGGTTTGAAGTGACAATAATTAATTTTGAGGTATGTCTTTAACCTTCTGCTACAGTATTTATTATATATTCAATTATACTTTTTAACCCATATAGTTAAGTACATTCTGTCACGAAATACAAACCTAACCTACAACATCAAACACAATCTAATTCGTGTTTGGTCGCTTGAGCACAGTAAAATTACACCAGCACATTACATGTGAAAAAGAAGAACACGTCTGTAACAACTGTTTTTACAATAATACAAAAGCAACTTGTGTCACAAAAATACTTATTCAAGACAAATGAAAGTTTAAAAGACTTATGTAGTTCTTTTTGTGTCTCTGCTTTTTGAACAATGAAACATAAACACTTATGTTTGGATGTCTTGTTTTATGCAGCAAATGTTCAACATAGTTGATGTATTTTTACTTTCTTGAATTTTAAAAACATGAACAAAAATACTAATAAAGAAACAAACGGAAATATATTAAAACCAGTTTGGCTCTTGAAGAAATGAAAGTTCTACTCCAATAACAGACGTCAAAACAAATCTTAACATTTAAAAGTTTATGTGTATTGTTTACAGGGACATAAACTATTATTCTATATATTTACGTTGAAATATATAGAGGCTATTTGCAGCTGTATGTCAAATACGATGTATATTAAATCGGGTGAAGTCTGAAAACTATATTTTCAGTCTTTACGAGATGAAATATTTGTAACCTCATACAAGTTTTTCTTTGGAACGTCCACACTTTACAACCATTTTTTGCATTTGTAGACCAAATCTATTAACCCAGTGATATGGTTTAGGACGTCGTAAAGTTTCCCCAGGAAATTCGACGCTGCATCTTGTCTTGAGGGTTTAAATACATCAAAGCAATCATGTTTGCAGCTTGTGTATTGTTTGGGAAAACTCTGAAGCCTAAAGGTTAATGCCAAACAATTTTGTTATTTTTACTTTCTCAAACCTAAGAATGGTTTGCCTTTGAATATAACAAAACTTTGTCTTGTCAGCTGTGTCAAGACTATTTTTAATGTTTTGAAATACAACACTTCTTTTAAATGGAAGCTGTATGGCTAGTTTTCCTTGCTAAAATAAGCATTATCCTTTGTAAGTAAAAACAACGAACATACCTCAATGAATACAACCATAACATGCAGTTTTATCAATGTCTTAGTACAAAGTGTGTACGTGGTTGTTTTAAATGCCAGCATGAGATTTTAGTAAATCTGCAATCATCAAAATGCAAACACTTATTCCAAACCTCAGAGTTCACATTAAATCAATTATTGCAGCTCTATTTTGTATTTACATATTAAAGGGAAAATTTCAACTCGGGATTTTCAGATGTCAACGTCAGTGTACTTGTTTTCACTACATTTCGGGGCATATGTTAATTCCTTCATATAATTTGCCCGAAAACATCGTGAACATACATACAGACTACAGACACGTTGACTTTGACGCTATAACTTTCACAACCCTTCAATATATATTTACGGTGACACTTGGTTTATTGTGAAACTTCATTTCCCAAATATATTAATTATAGTTTGTGACAAATATTTGGAAACAAAAATCTATTTCTTTAATTTGTCAGAAAGAAGTATATCCGTTTTGCTATTTTATTCTTTATACTAAAAACTATAATCAATACATGAATAGCCAACTAATTCCAAATCAGTACTATCACACATCTAATGTCTAACTGTTTATCCTTAGCTATTATCTCTCTGTGACTATTACTCTGTATGATTTATATATTACCCCACCCCACTCTGAGATGTCCTGGTCAACACATACATTTAATAATATGACCATTAATTTATAAGGAGACAAACTGATTTTAGTCCCATTAAAAATTATGGCTACCTGATGTTGTTAATAAATCTATCCTGTGAAAATGTGTTTAAAAGAGCTCCAAGGGAGCTCTTTTAAACACATTTTTACAGGATAGGTTTTCAACAGCCAATTTAGACTGACATTTGAACGTCAAAAGGAACACATGTTGAGCTTGGCACTCGAAGGATTAATGTCTTGGGTAGAGATGTAGGGTGTTGATATTGATCCCTTTCAGATATTGGAAAACTATGTCTGATACACACAACAATTTTTTTAAAGCCCTCTGTTGTTTTCAACTAAACAAAGTATGGATTCAATATTAAATAATTGACAATGCTACCACGGATTCCTACAGGCAAATATGTTTTGATTCAAGATGCTTTTGTTCTGTTCATTGACGAGTTGATATCTTTACATATTTTCTTCAACTATTGTAAGGCATACTCCTTACTTCCTGACGTCGCCTTTAGCTATACATCAATGTAGCTTGGTGTTTGTTGCACTAACAATTGTCGGCAAATAATTAATGGCCCCTAGAAAAAAGATATATTTCTTTGTAGTTCATATCCCAATTATGTATTTGTCCATGCTTACAGGAAGTCTGGGCGCCGTTTTACAACGTCGTAAACTACATCACTGATGTTTTGCTTTGGTTTACAAATGCCAAAGTAGTTGTAAACTGTGCACTTTCAAAATAAAAAAAGTTTTTCTGTTGAAAGTGCATGATTTACAATGTTTGTTTTTTTTACATTTGTAAACCAACTCCATTACTCTAGTGGTTTGGTTTATCACGTCGTAAAATTACGTCGGCTTTGTAAAACAGGGCTCTTCTGGCCTCCTTTTCACAAAGACATCATAACTTTACGACGTCATAAACCATGTCACTGGATTAAAGGATTTAGTATACAAATGCAAAAAAATCGTTATAAACTGTGCATTTTCCAAGGGTTGTTTCTAACAAGTTTTTCTTTGGAAAGTGCACAGTTTATAACACAATGCACAGTTTTTTGCATTTGTAAACCAAATTCATTGACCAAGTGACATAGTTTACGACGTCGTAAAGTTATGGTGTCTTTGTAAAACAGGGCCTTGTAGGAAAAAGTTAAGGTATTGACAAGTTGTTTTAAAAATAATGTTAATTAGCTTTGGGGCAAATTTCCTGTTCTACTGATAATAACGTTCTATCAATGCAACCATTCTCATTTGTAAACGAAGGCAATCGTCGTTTGAACTCATTTTTTATCTTTTAATGTCAGTAACAGGCTTCCGTGTGTGTATTGGTCTACAGGTGATCCCACTTCAAATGAATCAAATTAAATAAATGTTTCGTTTTATTTATTTTGAAAAAGTGTGTAATTCAGCAATTTGACATGTTTAATAAATAAATCTATAATTTATCTATCATTTATAATTGATCACACCAAAACGCGTGCACTATACTTACCTGTCGATGTAAGTTATGAGCCAGGAAACCCTACATGTTTATTATCTTCTTTATTATATTCTTGGTCGTTGTTTGCAGGGTCCCTCCTGTACAGAAGGTTTAGATGAGCTGAAGGCAGGGTTGCACGAACAGCGGCGGCTATTGTCTCTGGAACCTACGCACAGGCTGTTTAGAGAATAAGGGTGGGGGCACGTGGCGGATACACAAGATACTGATATGAAACACCTCGGTAGATGTCAAAGGGCATATGCAGACAGTGAAATCCTAACACTATTTCAACATGTGTCATGTCTTTACATTACTTATTTAGTTAATTAGGTTTGCAAAAAAATCAACAGTGTTGGCATTTCAAAAGTACAGGAGATACAAATTAATACAAGATGACACTTTGTTGTTTTTAGTTTGTCAATTGCTCATTTGTTCATCAAGTCATATGATATTACTGCTCATTTAGAGGTATGAAAGTTATTACACTTTTTTGCTTATATGACTTTTCTTTAAAAAAATAATTCCATGTGTAAACGTTGTTTTAATACAACCATGTTAATACACTAAAACATAGACACAATTCATTTCTTGTAGACTAAAACGTTTTTAACATATTTCTTCTTTTCTTTCAACAAATATAATATATTCTTTCAGGAACATTTAGAAGTGGCGGTACATAGTTCAACATCTCTTGGATGTGAACTTCTGGTTTGTTCGTAAGTGAACGACGTTTCGGAACATATGCTTGCTTCTGATGAGAAACAAATCAGACGCTCACATCCGAGAAATTTTGAACTAAATATAGTATAGTTCATCGAACACGAAATGTATAAATAATCTTAAAACTTCAAAGGTGTTCCGTGTGTGTGTTTTGCAACTTGTGAAAGTGTAATACTTCAGCTCTCTAAATGTGACAAATGACAACATATCTTAATCACGTTTATACCATATTAAAAACATTCGAACAAAAGTATTGTGTTGACATGCGAGAGTGTTTTATAAAACCGTTTTTTTATTATCTTGTTTGTCTTTCAAAACATTAAACTTTTTTTTTAGTTTGACAATAAACACTATAAAACTGGTTTCCGCTTTAAGGTATGCACGTCTACTCCGAAAACAAACGCCAAAACAATTCGTACTTGTTTTGCGTACAGAAAACGCTGCATTTCAATATAAAACGACTATTACTTCAAATGACATTTTAAAACTTTATTAATTAATCTGGACAAGGTTTATGAATAACAACTTTTTTATTGAGTGAGGTGCGACGTTTCGATACAAACTCTTGTACTTTTGTCAAGCATTATTAAATAAGTGTACCCACAAACACTATGACTGATGTACAACAGTATATATGTATTATTCATTTTGTAATCTTTGTTAATTACTACGACTCAATCTATTGTAAACCACTTATGTCCAACATATATACTGCTGTACATCAACCATATTCTAGCTTGTAAACGGTATAAGAATCTATACCGAAACGTCGCTACTGTGCAATAAAGAAGTTGATCATTAATAAAGTTTGTCACATTCAGTTTAATGAAGAGTTTACATATTTAGTTGGTTATAGTGTAATTCGTTTGAAATAATGTTCTCTTAACATATTGAGTGCCAAGCTCAACATTTACCAATTTCAATGTTGTTTCCCAAAAATGTAGAGTTGGGCAGGGTACATATGACACTTAGATATATGCTGAAGTAAGGCCAAACGCGACAGGCACAATGTTTAAACTATTACAGTGCTAAGTTGAACATTTGTCCAATTCAATGTCCAAATTAAAGTCTACATAGGCTGCTACAACCCTATCCTGTGATAATTTGTTTAAAAGAGCTCCTCACAGGATAGGTTTTAAAAGAAATAGCTAGTTACAGTATTAAGATCCACTAAATTTAGCTTGGCACTCTAAGGGTTAAATAATATGTTGATGAACATGGACATGAGCTTTACATTTGATGTCACATTATAACATGCATGGTAGCATAATCATCCCTACAGCCATTAGGCACTATCCAAAAACAGATTGATAAGATAATGGCTGATTGATAGAGAGTAACAATGTGTCATATATCATCTTCAAATATGAATTGATAAGTTGTTGACAACTCTGTAAAGGAAATAAAGTCATATGCACGTAGCACTACATCTGGTGATTGTACTGTTATTCGGAATGAACCGCTAGAGATAATATCTTTAACATTTTTTTCCCCCAAAAAATAAAACAAATTAAAAAATGATTAAACAAATTAATCAGGCAGACACCTATCTCCACCCTCACCCTGACCTTAACACAAAACAAAACAATTTAAGTGAAACAAAGTTTCAATTTCAACACTAAAAACCTCCAAACTGTTTATGTACATTAAAATAATGATGACTTGAGTTAAACTACATCTTTTGAAACGCGTTCTTTTCTTTGTTTTCGTTGTGTGTATATTTATTATGTGAAAAACTATCAAAGAAAATACGCATTTTTTTCATTTTAGTGTGATTTCACGCTATGTTTTGCTGTTTGGCAATTTAACATTGTAGTGCTCTACACGGCCAGTAATAAACAAGAAATACACAATAAACAACCATTTATGATCAGATAATTAATTAAAGATTTTAATAACGGCACATTGTGTAGTGTTCTTTCCCAAGGCCTAAATACATCAATACAGTTATTTTAATGACTAGTTAACTGTATTGCCTGCAGTAACATATCAAAGTAGTTTATGTCTTTTCGCTATCTGAAACCTCAGAAATTGTTTTCCCTTGAAGACAGAGTTTCTTAGTTTAGGTACTGACTTTCCAAATGGCATAGTTTAAGGTTCAGAAGATTGAACGCTGTGTTAACTGGTATTTAGTCTGGAAAATCAGCATCAGGGCTACGATTCTTAAAGCGATCCAAGGCCAAGTTGATCGTAAATTATGTAACATTGACTTACAACTGTCATAGCGCAGAAATCGATTTGGAACCGGTGCCGAATGGCACCGGTTTCAAATTGATTTTTACCCTACGACAGTCGTAAACATATAAGCTTAAGAAACAACACTACAGGACATTGTTTCCAAGGTAACTTACGACTGTTTTAACAGTAAGATCGCTTTGAGAAATTGAGCCATGAACAGAAGTACAGAACATGTGTAACACAATGCTACTTATCAGCTAATCTGAGATGCGGGTAAACTGTGTGACTTATACTGGAGGAAAAGCTTTGTCTATTCTGTTAAATCAATGTAATAATTCAAGGTTTTGAACATTTGCCAGTTTGAGTATGGCAGTTATTGCTTTGTGACACATTGATAGTATTACTGCCACAAGTGGCAAGAAACTTTTTAGTGATTTATTTTAATGGTAATTAAATTATGTAAATAAGAATATATATAAGGGTAGTTGCAGATAGAAACAGAAAATAGTTTCCATGATTTCAGAATATTTCAAACTTAGGGCCACAATTTCTTTAAATTCTAAAATATCATATTTTGTTAAAAAATTGCTTTTTAAAAATTCTTCAATAGTTCTACCACAAGCTATCCTTATTAATTTAGGTTACGTGACATAAAAAAATCCACATTTTCAGAAGCAAAATGTTTTAGTTGCTTTAGATATAAGTTCTACTAGTTCATTAAAGTATATATGATTTCATTTGACCTTTCAGATGATCAAGCAAAACGTCAATTTAAAAACAAAGAAATATCGATGAATACTCAGCACGGTAAATGTATACTTACAAACATGGACACATTTTTGTCGGAAAAAAACTTTGAAATAGGGGGAATCTTCAACCATTTGAGTGCCAAACTTAGCATTTGGCCGTTTTAATGTCGAGTCTCATAAGGAAAGCACTAAGCTTAAAGTTAAGCGTATTAACTTAATGAGAATTTTGTGTAACAAGACATTGTTTTCCCCAGTTTTGGTTGTGTGTTTTTTTCAAATGTCGTGTTTAACAGTCAAGAGGATATAATGACTAAGAGCGATTATAACTTACGGCTGCTTTGTAGAACGGGCCCCAGGATGTCATTTCACAAAGTGGTCTTAACACTCTGACCTTATTAACTATGTCTCTGGTTCATTGGGTTCGGTTTACAAATGCAAACATCATTTTCATTTGTAAACCAAACCGATTGACTCGGTGTGTAAAATAGGCCAGTTTGGTGGCGATCTCACGAATTTATAGGACTTTTGAAAAACTTAGTCCAGTTCAATTCAAGGGCTCCGTTACTCAAAGTGATCTTAGGCTAAGTTGATCGTAAGTGATTTGTAAAACAATGTCATTTAGAGTTGTTGCTTGTCATAAGTTTATGACTGTCGTAGCGCAAAAAATCGTTTTTGGAACCGGTGCCAATGGCACCGGTTTCAACGCGATATCTGCCCTACGACAGTCATAAGCCGATTTGAGGACTTACTATCAACTTTACCTAAGATTAGTTTGTGGAACAAAGAGGTCACTAAGAGCAAAGACATGACGTCTATTTGTCTACATGTGTAGCTCAACTGAAATAACCGACCAAATGAAGCAGAACACTTGCATTAAGGCTGAGTGAATTTAGTTTTGTAAGAAAATACAAGTTGTGTTATTGTTTGAACTTGTTTTCATTTGATTGTTTACGTAATTTTAGGTGCATAACGCATGTTGTTGTAAACGTTTTTAATAAACAATTGTCACAGGAATGCAAACATCAACAGGAGTTTTTGTAAAATAAATAAATATAAAGTTATGGCCTTAATGTTCCTCATAAAGCATTGCGACGTCATTCAATTTACTTCAAAGCTACTTTTCTAAGCTGGTAAACACTAATATTTTAGTCAAGTATAATGAATTATGAATTGTTCGAGAAGAACAAGTAGTGCTTAATTTGTATAAACAACTCTTTTGTGTCAACTGGATTTTTCAAAACTCCATGTTTACTAAACTGTCCACGATTATGCCTTAGTTAATGTACTGTCAGTAGTCTGGTATTAATTCAAAACTGTCTGGTTATAAACTGCGTCTGACAGTCACTGGTTAAAGATGTTTTCGTTATGTAACTGGCTCCCAGTGCTTAAGCGCAGTTTAGTCGGACGAAAACTAAGAGAGGCTTAATTGTATAAGCAACTCTGTATTTCAAAGCGCGTGTCTGAAACGTGTGAACATTCAGAAAAGTTGTGTTTGTGACGAGTGCTACCGGTAAGGCAGACTATGCTTAGTTTTCGCAAACACCAGTTGTAATCTATTGATGTCCGTGAGCTTTCACATGCACATTGTCACTATGTCACAACTGAATAGGTCCAGGCTCATGTTTCACAAAAACGTCGTAAACCATACACTGAGTTACTGGATTTGGTCCACAAATGCGTAAAATCGTTGTTATCTGTGCACTTTCCAAAGATAAACTTGCACAGTTTACAAGAATTTTTTGCGTTTATAGACTCAATCTATTAACTCAGTGACATGTTTACGGAGTCGTAAAGTTATGACGTCTTTGTAAAACGGGGCCCAGACAGATATAACTTTACATCATTTTCTGACGTTTATAATGTGCACATTTTCCTGTCCAATTGCTTGAAATTGTTGTAGTCGAATATATTGATTTATTTTCAAAGATGCTCGAACTATAAGTTATTAAACTTAGACATTGCATTGCCATCTTCTGAATACTCTGTATACTTTAACATGCTTAGCAGTTTCTTTATTAAAAACGTTTTACCATTACATAAGTTGCATTAAAGGAAAAAGTCCTAATCTAATGTACCTTTTTAGTACGCCTTCTTTGAGGCAAACGTCTGCTGTTATTGACGATAGTGAAGTAGTAACATCCTAAATAACCAGACTAAATAGTGCACTTATTTTGTAATTAGTCTGACGTCAGTGATCTTCAATAAAATCACTTTATGTTTGATTAACAGCTTCTCGCTGACAATTTACAAAAATAGCAATGTCAAAACATAACAGTTCAGCGTTAAAGAATAAAAACATAATACACATAATACATAATAAAAACATTTACCAGGGCCCCGTTCCTCAAAGCGATCTTAGGCTAAGTGGGTCGTGTTTTTGAAACAATGTCATGTGGAGTTGTTTCTTATAAGAGACTTACGACTGTTGTAGCGCAGAGATCGATTTGGAACCGGTGCCGAATGGCACCGGTTCCAAAGCGATCTCTGTG